>OMKY01213541.1:0-16819 GCA_900302395.1 Bregmaceros cantori | reverse complement strand
CGAGCAACTGCGGCAAATAGTTATAAATGTAAGTACTTTTGATTTTTCCCTGATGATTGTTGAATTTTCATAATTATATTTTTTATAATTATGCTTTACAATAATTTTGACGGCGCCGACTCTAGTGTTCGAAATCTCGGCCATTTCTGTTGAGTGCACTATAAGTGAGTGCACTATATGGGGGGTAGGGAGTAGGGGATAGGGAGGGATTTCGGACACAGCGTTTGGCTCTAGGATGCGTTCCACAACCCTGGTTGCCAAGGGCAGAATGCCATCTGTTGAGAGACTGTCAGGAGGCATATATTTGCATTCAGGGTGATATGATGCTTTGCTACAAAGGGAGAGTACACAGGAGACCCCCAGACTTTAGAACAGCTTCCTCCCCCGTGTGATGCTGTTGAACTCCAGGGGCACCGTGAAGCAGCAACAGCCACAGTAGTACATGACACGGGACAATAAAAACTCTTACGTTTGTAAATGTTGACCACCATTGACCACCATTTCGTATTATGGTACCAATAACTTTTTTTATTGCAATGTATTGTATTTTAGTGAAAGGATTAAATCAGAAACTGGGATGAAGTGCTGCCCAGTAGCTCAGTCAGTTAGGCAGTGCACTGGAAAGCATGCATATGCCTTAATGGCGCGGTGAGTCGGTGGTTTGAATCCCATCACCGACGTATTTCCCGCATGTCTACCCCCCATCTTCACCCGTTTAAATAAAGCTTGAAACAAAACAGCCTGAATGGGCTGGAAAAAAACATTAAAAAAAAAAAAAGAAACTGGGATGAAGAGACATCACAGAAAAGCTGGAGAGGGATTAGAACCCGCGGCACTGCTCAACCTACGGTCCAGGGGACATGCTCTATAACCACTCTGCCATCTCTGCCACTTCTATTGTTTTATTTTACGATTCCCCATGGGGCATCCAGCAAAAGTGACAGGCTTCCTGACTAGAATATTATGATTGTTCTTTCATAGCTCCCTGACTCCGTATGTGTGTGTTCACCAGAGACTCTCCGGTGCCCAACCTAAATTCCATGTGTGTTCCAACCAGGGCTTTGAACCAGTATTTTTTCCCAAGCGATTCGTTCCGAACAGAAACAGAATTATAACGTTTCCGGTTATGTGTTCCACCAATAAATTGACGTTCCTGAACCAGTTAGAACAAAAAAATATTGTTCCCAGAACGGTTAATTTCGTTCCTGTCAGCTGTTTAATGCTAAGTAATATTTGTTGCTGCGAACCCACAGCGACTCGCTACAGAGACCCGCTGGTAGCGCTCTACAGCCGAGGTCTTGTTGTGTGTCATATGAACCCTCAAGAACACACTGCAGAGTCCCGCAACGATTCCTACTTCACTGCTGCATCGTAGATTTTATAAATACTCTTGTTTTATTTCTGAAGTTATCCCCAAGTGCACTCCTTTGAGGAACAAATTAAAACCGTTATTAACCGGTTACCATTATTTTAAAATAAGTGTTCCTGTTCCGGAACATACAAAATGATACCGTTTCTGGTTTCGTTTCTGTTCCCTGGAGAATACTAAAAGTTCCCAGTTTTCGTTTTCGTTCCTTGAACCGGTTCAAAGCCCTGGTTCCAACACACATGGAACATATGTGCAACATGGTGAATACATCTCAATATAAGTCTGGTTCTGATTCTGAATAATGGACCTGCATGTTCATGAGGTGTCTGAAGTCCCAGGTGATTTCTTCTTCTTCAGTTTTCTTTCTAAACTTAAGGTTAAACACAAGGTTAGAAAGAAAGAAAGACATCTCTGGATTGACGTAGCACATACCACACTGTTGTACTTTAGTGTGACCTCTCAATCACACATTCACACGCCAATGGAGGCAGCTGCCAGACAGGGCACTCGCCAGGATTCGAGCCGCCAAACTTTTGGTCTTCAACCCTCTGGTCATTGGAACTGACCTTGTACAATCCAAATTACAGCAACCGACAGGTACGTACCTGAAGATACCTGCCGCAGATCCAGCTTCTGACCATGCTTAAAATGAGGCTGAAAGCTAGGGCTGCTTTGAGTTTATGGAGCAACTTGCCCTGGCGCATCTGCTAAGAAGGGCCATTTGAGGTTTTTTAAATGGTCCCTGTCAGATGTTTCACAATGTGTAATTGGTTTTAAACACAAACTATGTACTGCACATTCTGCAATGTCTTTTCTTTTATTTAAATGTGCTGTATGAACAGGTTTGGATGCAGTTGACCTCCAGAATGAGTGTGGAAACATGGAACCATTGAAGAACGTTCTTCAAGTAGTCCCTCTGTCTTCATCACTGTGAGTCACCAGATTGGAAACCAGGATTAATAGAGTAATAAAATAGATACATGCATCAGAAAAGTTAAATTTGTTCCAGCCATCCTAATTCTCATTAGTGTGCCTCAATGTTCCCATTTAAGTGAGTTGATAGAAATAATTGTCCAATTAATTCATGTTTCGACGTGAATCGTTCGCGAGAGACACATCAAGAACTTCCACCCGATACACACTAGAGCGATGGCGACCGTGGTGGAGGCGGGCACGGTGTTGGAGGTGGAGGGGATCGGGACGGGGGCGATGCTGGTCGGCCTACGAGGAGCGAAGACCCACAAAGAGAGGCGGTAAAAAAATTGGTACAAACCAGATAGACTCCATTCTGATCTCACCCAGGAGTTATCGGACATCGCCTTTCTGGTTTTCTTTCCCTTTACGCACTCACTTACGCGATTTACGCGTTTCGCTTTCCCGAACTGGAAGCCCCTTTTTCCGCCACATCAATGTCTTCGCCCCGAACAAGTTTGTGACGCGAAAACGCCGCAACATGTTCAAATGATTCGGCTGTTTGGGATACATCGATATCCTCCTATGCAGTTGCGGAGAGCCGGCGGTGGTGGCGGTGGTCCTGGGTGTGTGTGGTGGGAATTCTACCATGAAATCCATCTCGGGGCACGGAGCCTTTGTGCTCTGATGTAGCCGTGCCGATTGAAATATTGACACCCGCTCGACACGGAGAAGGGGGACACACGCGGTTGAAATGGTGAATGTAATCTGACCGTGTCTCTTTTTAGAAAAAACCCTGAAGTTGATACCCTTCAGAAACATCTCGAGGGTGCTTGTTTTCCGATAGAAACGGGGGAGATGCGGGAGTACAAGGTGGTGGTGCTGGGCAGCGGTGGGGTCGGCAAGTCGGCCCTGACCGTCCAGTTCGTCACTGGGACGTTTATTGAAAAGTACGACCCGACGATCGAGGACTTCTACCGCAAGGAGATCGAGGTGGACTCGTCGCCGTCGGTGCTGGAGATTCTGGACACGGCGGGGACCGAGCAGTTCGCGTCTATGCGGGACCTGTACATCAAGAACGGCCAGGGGTTCATCCTGGTCTACAGCCTGGTCAACCAGCAGAGTTTCCAGGACATCAAGCCCATGAGGGATCAGATCATCAGAGTTAAACGGTCAGTGGTGTCCCCGAACTTCTCCCAGATTCATAAATGTCAAAATAAAATGCCAACATGTCAAACCATTCAAAAATAATGAAGATATATATCTTATTGGACCAATTGTTTGTTATGTTGCTTAAATGGGATGTGAAATGAAAAAAAAAACCTCCTTTGTTTCTTTTCTTTTGTTAATGTGTTTACAATGGGCTCTTTGGGTCAAGCCATCTCTATTCACAAATAATGGAGGAAACTGAAAATGTTCACTCGCCAGTGTATTCTCTGATCATACTTGAAGCTGTGTTGTTTTGTTGTTTTTAAGCTGGATTGGTGATACTGTAATTTCCTGCAAAGGATCAAGTAAAGGATCATTCAATCAATCAAGTCATGGCGCTGACAGTCTCCACTGTGACGTCATAATTTTATCACGCATCACTGACCTAATCTGACCGTTGACTGCAAACAAAAGTAGATCATAACGCTAGTTCAACCATCTTAGCTATAATAATATTTGAAAAAAATCTGGCTTCAAAATCAGTCCAAGCAGTGTTATATATATTCAAATGTATGAAATTAATACGTAACACTAATGTGTATATTGTCATATTTTGTTGGGAAAGAGCAGGAGGAATCCTAGCAATAATGTCCATGGATTCAGTTTACACAGACACTGGCTCAGTCCGTTATGCGGGCAGTTGGATGTAAGAACAACACTCAAATTCACAGACAAATATCTACTTACAGAACGCTTCCAGCCATACTCCCTGTGGCGCTTCAACATGACTGAAGTCATTCGTTCATGTGTTTCTAAACACAGATAACGGTGTGCTGCATTGAGTGGACAATTAGACATGCTCAAAAATATAACTACCAGGAATATACTTGGGCAATATAACAATAATATCGTATACCATCATATCTCAAAATATCGCCAGTACCATGCACAATAACGGGATTATCGCTGGTAGGTCCTTGAAACCTTGTGTACAACTATTGTCTTTTTTTTTAGCGAGGAGTCAGTTGACAGTCCAATAGTGATAATTTACTAGCCCACCACTACTGAATGATTTATATAATTGTATACATAATTCAATATTAAACCAAACAAATGTTTTGTCTTGAAAGAAGTTTAATAGTAGATTAATGCAGTATTATTATATTTAAAAAAAAGTCAGAAGCAAGCAAATCATCGAGCACCCCGCTACCATCAAATGGCCACCGAATACCGTTTGCTTCATATCTGATTTTATTTTTGAGCCAATATTACCGGATATCGTGATAATTTCAATTTACAATATCGTGATATGAAAATGTGAATATCGCCCAACCCCAACCCTAACCATGAATGAGCTGAAAGGACATCCTTTCTCAGGAACCATTTTAACCTGGCCACTTGGGGAGGGGGGGAATATATATATTAAATTGCAAGTGTGAGTGCAATAGTTGTAGTGAATGTTTTGCGAGAGAATTGGAGCCGCTACAACATCTTCAATTTTCTTGCGTTCTCCTGTGGTGCGAGATCACAACCACTCCTTTACCGCTCACTTAGTCAACGTTGTTGCTATTGCTAGTAAGCTGCAGGACGCTCCAATATAAGCTGCTGTAAGTAAAAATCTTCACCATACGTCAACGATGTCACCATAGAATGTAACAATTGAGACTTGACCTCTGTTGGAAGTTGTAGTTCTGGTGGTCAAGTTTCTCGTTCTAGTGCCGTTTTCGCCTTGTGCCATTTCCCCTTGCTGATGCCAATCCACATTTGTCATCAATAGTACTGCTACCAGGGTATTAAAATATTCAGCCTTTCTTTGGAATCTATATCGAACCAAAAATAGCCTGAGGGGAAAACTAAAACTGTTCAGCCTTACTGAAAAAATCGGGCTAATGGTAACCAGGGCACCGAAAACGGAATTCTATGGAATTTTCGGAGGAGCGGAAAAGGAAAAAGATTTCTTCAAAGGTTCAAGAACAGAAATGGAGCATTATGAAATCCAAAAAACGGTTAAAAACGTTTTTTTTGTTCCCTTTATATTTTAACATATCCTTTGTCTGGGAGACTATCTTTGGTTGTACATCCAACTTTCACTGTCAGTCGTCAAGCCCCATGCATCTGGGGCTCCATCTTGTGGACAGACAGCGAATGTAATGGCGTTTTAAACCTGGTTTCACGTTAATACAGTTACACTGAAGTGTGAAAGTACCCCAAATATATTTTGTATAAACTATATCTAAACTTAACATTGCACATTATAAGGAACTTTAAGAACGAACAAAATGTTTGTGTTCCGAACCGGTTCAGGACCGATATCTTGGAGGCGGAACGGTTCTGAGAACAAAAACGTTGAACATAGACCTGCCTGGTTTAAGCTGGTCTTGGCTGGTCCAGCTCAAGCTGGTCTGAAGACCGTTAATCTTAGCTGGTGTTTTTAAAGTGTTTTTCTAGTGCAAAACATCTTCGTATACCAGTGACACATTGCCAGTACCTCAGAGGGTATCTAGAGCTGCAACTGATTCAATTGATTAATCAATGATAATCGATTATCGAAATAATTGCCAACTGATTTGATAATTGATCGGCAGTGATTAATCGTTTCCTCATTTGGCCCATTCTCCGCTCAAACGTGTTTAATATTTGTTGTTCCCAATGCCAGTGTCCATTCCCAGCGTCATGGGCCTAATACAATAAAGACAACACGTACGCTTGGATGAAAACCAAATATGTTAGAATTTGGCAGGGATGTCTGTAGGCTCTTCCATGATAATACAACAAATAGAAATGTGAGCAATAAGTGGAGATGGCGAAACAGAAAAATGTTTGTTGAAAAAAGTAATAATTCACGTTATTAACCATTCTGATTTTAATTGAAACATGAACTGATGCATCGATGGATCGTCAGTAAAATGGTGGATTAATTGATTATCAAGATAACTGTTAGTTCCAGCCCTAGTTTCATCTCTATTCACCACTCAACTTTGTATGTAACCAGTAATAAAACCTGTTTCATGGGGGTGCCATGTTAAGGGTAGTTAGTGAACATAGTTGCCTAATAATAGGGTTGGTAACAGTCGGCTGCTTTGAAGGAACTTTAATAGAGATGTTATTCACATGTATCTGTGCTGTACATAATTCCCCATCTTTTCTTTGCGCAAGCGCAGTTTTTCCTTCTATTGAAAGATAGTGATAGGATTAAATTGGAGCGATGCATCGGGCGAAGGTTTCAACTGTCCATGTATGTATGTGTGACTACATAAAGTACCTTTTTATATTCAATTTCATATATGTCGCATGGTTATAGATGCAGTAAAGAATCTTCTTTGGACCGCTAAAGTTGCCTCCGGCAAGACGGCCTAAACATTCCATATATTTTTGGGGCATCAGAGGAAATTAACTTTGGTTCTCGATAGCGGAATGGACCCATGGGGTGGTCTGATGCTGGTTGCTACGTTTGGGTCAGTGCAGTTGTTGGTGCTCTTTCTCTGACTCTTCACACGTGAATGGATCTAAGGGTTTTCTTTGTGTTGGCCATCCTGTACATTCTAGGTCACCCATGGCAGTGTAAGCTAAGCTAACAGGCCAAGACAGGCACGCTTGGAAGACCATGATATGATGTCATGACGTGCACATTATAGCGGGGGCGGGGACTATGCGATCGCCTGTGTGTGTGTTTTGTGTGATTTCTAAGATGACTCAAAGAAATGAGAATCCAAGATGAAGTTTCATGTTGGTCATGATATGTCCACAAGAGGCACTGTATATTGAGAACTCTGAAATGGTACTATTCAAATTCAGAGTTGGGAGATGCCTGTTGAATGCGGGACAAAATGTATACTTCTTTTATTTGCTGCAAATTGATCCAGATTAGATCCAATTAGATGTTACAATAATGAAAAAAACAAAACAAACTATAGACAAGTTCGGGGGCTACTTCCGGTACCATTTGTTTAGACGTGTTTTGGACCATTTTACAACATGTCTATTCGGTGGGAACACCTATCTGTTATTTTAAAAGGATTATGGTAACTTGCGGTGTGCTATTCCACACCCAAATGCTCCCGTGCGGATCTGTGACCCACAAACGCATGATTTAATAATCAGTTCCAACCCGTTCCATTATCTCATTCCTTCTGGAATAACTAGTAGAAGCGGCCAGTCTATTGGTCCGGAAGAACATGTGACTGCTCGGTGAGTAACTAAGTCGGATTTTGACTGTGTTTCATCAATATTTATTCAAAATTATGAACATGGGGGTGGTGTGATGTGTAACTGGTCACAGACCGACATCTAGCGGGCAGATTTTGAACTTGTGTGTGTTTTGTGTGCTCGGACCTCGGTCCAGTACCAGAGTCAGCATAGGCAACAATATGCACCGGAAGTGACCTTAAGAACAGCGGACAAAATGAGTCCCACCAGTGTTTCGCACGTAAACCCGTCTATTGAAATGCTGCAAAGCACATGTATGCCAGAAAGGTGCGGTGAGTTGTGGTTTCACTTCTCCCCACCGACAGCTTTCCTGCATGTCTGCTCTGTCCTTCTTCACCCCCCTTTCTGCTAGTCTTCAAATAAGCAGCTGAAAATGTCCTGAATGGGCCAAAAAATAGATTTAAAAAATGTACATTCATAAAAACTGACTCGAATTTAACCAGCCTGGCAGTTAAGGTGGAGCTTCAGATTGCATCACAACTCGGCAATTGAAAACAATCGCTGCAACTTTAATAATGAACAAGCTTGAAAGCTTTACACGATGTTTAGACACCTTGAGATCTCATACGTTAAGTAGTAACGTTGCTAAATATGCATAGTGGAAATATGTTTGTCCTTGATGTTAGCTGAATGGGTACCTGCCTGTCTTGCCGGCGTGCATGCACCGACTCTGCGCATGGCGGTTCTCTGTTCGCATAGCTTGGGTCCGTGGGGCTAAGCTATGGTAACAATTGAAGTACTGCCACCAGAGTTGGAGCACGCTGTGAGGCAGGATGGTTATGCATCCAACTAAGATCAAGGAAGTACTTATTTCAGTATACATTTTTGGTGGGCTGAATTCCATGGTTAGATTGTATCCTTGAAGGGGTGTAAATAATATCGACTTTGTATCGATATATCGATACAACAGCTGTCGATACAATGTATCGATACGATGAGTCCGCAAGAGTATCAATTTATTTATTTATTTATTTATTTTCTTGTATTTTTATCAATTTGCTCCTGGACGTAATTCCACTCCCGTACTGCGGGTGGCGCTAAACCTATTTGGCGCCGTCCTCACTTCCTTAACACACACAAATACGGCGTGTTTGCCATGACCATAGATTGTATGCGTTTATATACAGTCTATGGCCATGGCGGAGCAGAGCCAGGAGAGTGAGACAGCGGAGACAAAACTGGTAGTACATTCACTCATTACCTCCTTCTCCAAAGTCTAGCCCTTTGGGTAAAAATGAATAAATAAATGTAATCGAGTCGTATTGAAATCGTATCGAATCGTGGTGAATTCTTGAGTATCGAAAAAAATTGAATCGTTGGGTCAGGAAATCGATACTGAATCGATTCGCCATGATGGGTGTGATTTACACCCCTATATCCTTGTGAGGGACAATGCAAAGGCGTTCTTAGCATAAATAGAGTGTAGCGGTGCACCGATCACGCTTTTTTGCTCCCGATCCGATCCTTTGATTTTAACGATCGGCCGATCCCGATCTCCAGTACCGAGTCCCGATACCGGGTCCCGATCCCCGATACCTGCAAAAGTTGGTAGTACCCAAACTATTTGGTACAATTGTCAATTTCAATAATAGTTGAAGTAAATAAACATTTGGCCCCACAAGTCATTTACCGATCCTGATCGGGATAGAACCACGAGTCCCGATCCTTGGAAAAAAGTCTGATCTGAGGATCGGATCGGTGCACCTCTAATAGTGTGTGGTTCAAGAGATTTCTGGGAATCAACTGATGGAGTATATTGATAAGTACATTGTTTTGGCATTATTATAGCAACTTCAGAGTCACTTTTATCTACTTGCTTTGGTTATAAATTATAACACCTTGTCGTTGTACTAGCTGTCATATTTTGATAACCTTTTGAATTGTTAATTCTTTGTTTGTTTTTTTTGTTTTTGTTTTTTTTTCAATCTTATTTTGAGAAAAAAAAATGCTGTCGTGGCAAAAAAAACGTTTTAATTACTAGATGAATTGATGGAAATATTGGGACAATACTGAATTACTAAAATGGATATAATACATTGAGCCCTAATGGAGTTTAGTTGATATTTCAGCAGGGCTCCGAACCGGTTGAAAGAACGAAAACCGAAAACAAACATAATTTTGCGGAATTTTATGAGGAGCGGAAACGGAAACGGAAAAAGATTTCTTCAAATCTTCCAGAACAGAAACGGAACATTATGAAATCCACAAAACCGGTTAGAAACGTTTTTTTTTTCTGTTCTCTATATATTTGAACATTTCCTATGTCTGGGAGACTATTTACAGTTGTGCATCCTTAGAACTTTCACTGTCAGTCATCAAGCTCCATGCTTCTGGGGCTCCAACTTGTGGGCAGACAAGGAAGCAAACGCAATGCCGTTTTAAACACAGTTCACGTTAATACAGTTGCACTGAAATTTGAAAGTCCACCAAACGTATTTTGTATTAAATATATCTAAACTTAACATTGCACAATATAAGGAACTTTAAGAACGAACAAAATGTTTGCGTTCCGAACCGGTTCAGGACCGATATTTTGGTGGCGGAACGGTTCTGAGAACGAAAACGTTAAACATAGGCCAGCCTGAACCGTTCGGGACGGAACTTTTTAAAAATAATTTCGTTTTCAAGCTCTGGTTTTCAGTATTCTTTTTTTTTTACTACAAAATCTTACAGCCCTAGCTGTAAGTATTGATGGAAGACGATGCGTACTGATGGCCACAGTCTCCGCCAGCTCCATTCCGCGGTGAGCGTGCATCTCTACCTAGAGTGGCATGTGATAAATTCAGTTTGTCATTGTGTGTTAACATATTATTAAGCTGCGATAATGTTAGCGCAACCTCCCACTTTTGACCTTGTTTACGTGAGGGTTTTTCCCCCTGTAAAACCACATAGCATTACATGCCCTTCCTGCCTAAATTAGCCGGTTTTGAAGCGAGCAGTATGACGTAGGCAACATGCTACTTAGCCTTCTTCTGTTGAGGAGAAGGGAGGAGCACTTCTGAAAAGTGCACAATGCGCTTTGCTGTGACTGTTCTTGTCAGCTGATTCGTAATTTGTGCCGTGTCAGGCTGCCTAAGAACAAAATCCTGCCTTTGTCTCTGAAATCTTGGTTTCCAAAACAATTTCATATCAAAATAGTATTTTTTCTTTTCAGCTCTTAATTCTACTACTCCATGACCAATGGTCCACATTTGCTGTGTGTGTGGTCTGGTAAAGGAAGAATACAATGAAAGGACCAAAAGCTTTTACAAACATTTATTACCTCAGTCAGGGAGGTTACGTGGTTGCTTGTGCACTGTCGACACATTGTGTCAAGCGCATGGCTTTTGTAAAGGCAAGGACAATGGGCATACGTACAGCTGAATTACAGGCAATGGGAGCTGTTGTAACTCTTTGAAGCGATGTGTATTTATTTTAATACAAGACCGCACTGAGTGGTTTCTTTGATCTACTCTCCCGTTTGGGTTCATAGCGCTAAGCTAAGCTATGCTATGCTACCTGCGTGCAGAGTGAGTGCACGCATGGAGGCGAGATGGGTGGAAGAAGATATTCCATTATGACTTTCCAGTGTTTAGCTTTTTAAGTGGTCAGTAAGATGATAGATCAGTTGATGTAATTATCCTGGTGGATAGATTTGAGGCTATGTAGGCAGGGGCCGTTGGACTCTAGAGTGCAAAAGGAATTTAGTTTTGTTCTTGGCGCTCCCGGAACGGGGACATCACATCATGCCCAGAGAAACGAGTGGCTGTCGTCAGAACAGACAGGGTCGTCTGCTCCCTGTAATTAGTGCGGCTCTGCTGCTATAGACGTTTGCGACCGACACTCGCAGGCGGTGGGTGTTGGTAATAAAGCCCAAAACAGACCTGGCACAGGAAGTGCCCCCACCTCCTCCACATTTTGGAAACTTTACTACACTTGTGTGAGCGTGGCGTTGTGGCGTTTGAACCAAATGAGGTGTTAACAAAAACAAAGGCCGCATTGAAGACGAGAAGAGACGCAGTGTTTATGCTGAGCCGCCTTCCCTGCGGTCTGTGCCATCAACAAAGCTTTGGAAATTGCCGCTCAGAATTCATCACGGTTTCAATTGGGATGTCAAGATTTGGTTAATCATGGTTTGATTAATTGAACCGGTTCAAAGTCCTGGTTAAAAGCGAGCGCGGCAGGCCGTCATGCACAATCTGCAATAAGTGTAGACATCAAATCGATTAATCATCACTTATAGACGGGTTTACGTGCAGCACTGGTGGGAGTCATTTTGTCCCGGCGAGCACACAAAACACACAAAGCGCACGCCAGTTCAAAATCCGACCACTAGGTGTCGGTCTGTGGCCAGTTACACATCACCCCACTCGTTCCGTTCATAATTTTGTTTAAATATTAATGAAATGCAGTCAAAATCCGACTTAAAGTTACTCACCGAGTGGTTACATGTTCCTCTGGACCAATAGGCTGGCTTCTAGTTATTCCAAAAGGAATGAGAAAATTGAATGAGTTGCACTGATTATTAAATCATGCATTTGTGGGTCACAGATCCGCACGATAACATTTGGGTGTTGAATAGCACACCGAAAGCTACCACCATCCGTTTTAAATAACCCTGTAGGTGTGTGTTCCCACCGAATGTTCAAGAATGAACTTAATTACTCTGCACAAACTCATTATAATTAATGTATACGCTAATATTTTGATGGTTTTCTTCATAATCATGTTTATTCATCAATAATATTAAGCATATCTTGGATTTTCAGAAATTATCAGAAATATCAATTAGCCGGTGGTGGCAAAAAAACTGCTGAAAATTATGATTCAATTCCTTATCGATTATTGCATTAGTTGTCGATTTAATTTCATAATCGATTAATCGACTAATTGTTGCACCCCTAGTCGCTAATAACGGCTGATAAATTGATGGACATAATTGCAGTCCTAGTAATTTCTGAGCTCCGTTGCTCGCACCAACGGGCATCGCGCGTCCATTTGCATGGAAATGCCATGACGGGGCCAAGCTTCGCTACATGCCCACCGATCGTTAGTCACAGTTCTAGTTAGCTGTCTGAGCCAGGTCACGCCGTCTGATAACATGCACACAGCCAGAGGTCGGCTGGGGGTGACCTGCATTGTTCATATCGGCTGCACCGCCCCCCTCCACTCCGCTCACCGCCCCCACTTCCCTTTACACACATGTGTGGCTACTGGTAAACATTGTGGTCTTTTTTAGAAACCCATCAGTTGCTTCAATTTTCTGCTGCCTTTGCAGTTGTTCCAATCTCGCACTGTTTTGATAGCTTGCTGTGTGGCAGACGCTGCAGGTCTGTTGTAGATAGGGCTCCAAACTGGTTCAAGGAACGAAAACCGTAAACGAACAGAATTTTATGGAATTTTATGAGGAGCGGAAACGCAAAAAGATTTCTTCAACTGTTCCGGAACAGAAATGGAATATTATGACATCCACAAAACCGGTTAAAAACGTTTTTTTCTGTTCTCTATATATTTGAACATATTCTATGTCTGGGAGACTATTTCCAGTTGTGCATCCATCCAACTTTCACTGTCAGTCGTCAGGCCCCATGCATCTGGGGCTCCATCTTGTGGACAGACGAGGAAGTGAATGTAATGACATTTTATACCTGGGTTCACGTTAATACAGTTTCACTGAAGTTTCAAATTCCACTAAATATTTTTTGTATGAACTATATCTGAACGTAACATTGCACAATATAAGGAACTTTAAGAACGAATGAAATTTTTCCGTTCCGAACCGGTTCAGGGCCAATATTTTGGTGGCGAACGGTTCCGAGAACGAAAACGTTAAACATAGGCCTGCCTGAACCGTTCGGAACGGAACTTTTTAAAAATAATTTTGTTTTCAAGCCCTGGTTGTAGCTTCAATGAATTGTGCGCGTTCTTCACGGCCAAATTGCTCGGGAAGCGGTATTCGACTGCCGATTGGTCTTAATGTATCGTTTTTTGGGGTAAGTCAAGGGGTGTAATAAATATCGGTTTGGTATCGATATATCGATACAACAGCTGTCGATACAATGTGTCGATACCTCCGCAAGAGTACGGTTTTTTTTTTCTTCTCCTGGCCGTAATTCCACGCCCGTCCTGCGGCTGGTGCTAAACCTATTTGGCGCCTCCTACCTCGCTTCCTTTACACAGTGCGCGTGTGTGTGTCTGGAAGGTAGTACGTTCACTCCCCCGCGCACACTCACTCACGCATTACCTCCTTCTCTCGCACGCTCCCTCCATCTTTCCCTCCCTCTCTCGCTCCCTCACACACGTACACTCTAGCAGCAAGACACCACCGCGCCTAGTATAAGATCATCTGTGCTGTAACGAAAACTTCCGCTGTCCTCCCAAATATCGTAATAACTTTCGTATCGAATTCTTGAGTATCGAGAAAAATCGAATCGCTGGGTCAGGAAAACGATACTAAATCCAACCGATGATGTGATTTACACCCCTAGTATAGTCAAACGTCAGAGTTTATGAGCCACTTCACAGGTCGTGCATAGTGTGAGTGGCAGAACATAGGGCCGACAGACTCTGGTCACTGAGCGATCATATGTGTATCTTGGTACCCTGTGCTGTATGCACTACAGCTGGGTATCTGAGAGTTTCCTGATTCGTTTCGATTTTGATTCATAAGGTCATGATTCGATTTTGATTTCATTTTGAATTCACATTTTTTTAACATTGCTGGATTGCCGCTTTAAAAAACATACTGTGCCATAGTCAACGGCCCCGTGTGTATTTGTTATTGTATCTGTGAATGTGTAAGAGGGCCACACGGAAGAATCTGATTTATTTTTTTCTTAAATACTTTCTATATAAACGCCACTGCTTTTAGTTGCATTACTTGCATAAGACATGTCATACCCACGACAGGGTATGGTTTCTTCCCATTTATTTTTTTCAAATCGATTCACTTTAATTTTGAATCGATTCATTACATTTTGAGCAAGAATCAATTCTGATTCGATTTTGAATCATTTTCAATTTATTTTTATTTTTTTTAACCCAGTTGCAGACGTAGGTCTACCTGGTACTATGAGTGAGCTGGATGAATTTTGAAATCTTTGCACTGGCTCCCTGTCCGTTTCAGAATTGACTTCAAAATACTTCTACTGATTTTCAAATGTGTTAACAAACTCGCCCCTCCGTACTTAGCTGAGCTGCTTGTACCATATCAGCCGTCCCGGAACCTGAGGTCCAGCAGCACAAGGCTCTTAGTAGTTCCACGAGTTAACTCCAAATCGCATGGAGAGGCCGCATTCAGCTTCTATGGCCCTCGACTATGGAATGGTCTTCCGGAGGCCCTCAGGGCCGTGGAGACTGTGGATGTTTTTAAGAAGAAGCTCAATACACATCTCTTTGATCTTATAACTAGGATGTTACCGTCATCGGTACATCAGCCCACTGTATTTGATTGCATGTGTGTCTGTGTGTGTCCATGGTTGAGTGTGTGCGAGTGTGTTTGATTTGGGAGGCTGTGGGTAACGTTGTTCTGTTCGATGTTCTGTCTCTGTAAAGCACTTTGTGTTGCTATGCATGAAAAGTGCTATACAAATAATGTTTGAGTTTGATGCAGCTCACTCAGTGAGTGTAGTGGGTGTTTTGCGGCGCAGGGAGGACAGCGGGTACCTTTGTCGTGCTATGGATCTGTTGAATCATCATCTTCTCCTGACCGCCACGGCTGCCCTGGTTGTTCTGTTTAATTAATTCATTGAGCGGGTCATCCATATATTCATTTTCAGCTGTGGTTGGGGGGGGGCGTTGTCTGCCTTTGCGCATACCCACCCCCCTCCCTTTGGGGGTGCTATAAATGTTCTTGTGTTACGGTACATTACAGGCTGCTAGTAGAGCTGCGGATAATGACTATTATAAGAGTCGATTAGTTGCTGTATTTTTAAAAATTGTTATTATTATTATTATTTTAAGTTGACTAATCTATTGGGTATTTTACTGAAGACATTCACGACGTGCAACAATAACATTAGGGCTGCAACTAACGTTTATTTTGATAAGCGATTAATCGGCCATCTTTCCTGACGATTAATCTGTTGTTTTTTTCTTTGAAATCGGAAAATTTTAATTTTTGGAACGAATATATTTTTTGCGCCCCATTTGGAGATTTATTAGTCTTTTTAGTCTTTTCAAATAATGTATACCATAATATTTTGTTGCGTTTATTCATGTTCATATTCAATACATCTTTGGATTTTTTTTCTTCCTCCCAGAGACCATAATATTGAATTCCAGATGAAAATAAAAATGGTCAATGTAATGCAGGCCCCATCCTCCTTTTTAAGGTTGCATCCTGTCGATTAGAGCTGCAACCGATAGCGTGCCCAGAACACAGTTTGAGAGAGAAAGAACTGTTAAAATGTGTAAAATATAAATAACAAAAAATGTTAAACTCTAAGACAGGATGTGGGATATACCAGGACAGAGAGAAATATTTAGAAAAGATAATCATTATAAACGGATTGGACCAAATATCAACAGGTAAATTGAGTGAGGACAATAATCTATTACCGCCTCTCACTGTTGTGGACATATTTGCCTACTGTGTGTGACTGTGTGATAGTATGTGTCTATAGAGATACTATAGAGAGATAGTATGTGTCTATAGAGAGATAGTATGTGTCTATAGAGAGATAGAGAGATAGTATGTGTCTATAGATAGTATGTGTCTATAGAGAGATAGAGAGATAGTATGTGTCTATAGAGAGATATATACACACACACATATAGATAGATATAGATATATATATGTGTGTGTGTGTGTGTGTGTGTGTGTGTATATGTATATGTATATGTGGAAAAAGCATTTAAAATGATGCGTCACAGCATTTGTTGACAGCGAGCCATTGCCATTTTAGCACCCACTCATAATTTTGCACCTCAAAGACGTACGTGGGGCTCTGAGCCTCCCCCGCTTGCCTGGCTGTGTTTGCATGTTAATTGAATTCGTCACTGGCCATATACGGCCTTCCTAAATATTGCCATAAATCCATACTGCGGATGATAGAATCGGGTCACTGCATCCCCATAGCATGAACACAGTAAAAGGTGCACCCTCGCCTTTCTCTGTGTGTTATCGAAGCATAGCTTTCCATTTCCGACTAGGTCAGTATCTGCTATTAAATTACTATTACTGTTATTAAATTACCGATCAAT
>OMKY01213540.1:0-18893 GCA_900302395.1 Bregmaceros cantori | reverse complement strand
CATTGGATCCGACTTGATCTAAGGAATCCAGAGATACCAAGTTTGTGGAAATAGGCCATACGGTTCAAAAGTTACAGGCAGAAATGTATCTGAAAATATGCGCAAATTTGACCTGTTGGTGGCGCTATGGAGTTGAAGCTGATGACCTGAAAATTGCTGTGGGCAATGCTGAGACTGATTAGAATGTATGTGCCAATTTTCAGCATTTACCCATGTAGGCTTCTATAGGCTGCCATAGGAATCCCATTGGAGAAGAAAGAATAAAGAATAAAGAATAATAATAAGAAAGCCAACAAAAACAATAGGTGCCTTCGCAAGCTTCGCTGCTTGGCCCCTAATAATAATAATAAGAAGAAAGCCAACAAAAACAATAGGTGCCTTCGCAAGCTTCGCTGCTTGGCCCCTAATAAGAAAGCCAACAAAAACAATAGGTGCCTTCGCAAGCTTCGCTGCTTGGCCCCTAATTACCTGTTTGTGTATATGGTAAGTATAAGTTAGCTTTTAGCAATTGCTAAAATTTCTGGGGGGCGGGTCATGGGTGCGAGGTAGCTACTTGTCAAGATTCTTCATCATTTTTTTTCTTTGACGCGCCAGTAAAAACACCAGACACCAGTCAACCACAGAGGACTGCTGATAATCTCTGGTTATTGGTAGCCTTTAACTGCTGCAGTTACACAAGGGATTTCTGAAGGTCATTTTTTTCACAAGCACAGCAAATTACAAAATATGCTCATTTTCAAGCCTTTGATCAATTTAATGTACAAATGATTTGTTAAAATCTTTCTCCAGGATTTCCTTGAGTTTTTCCTTGAGCAATTGTTCACATACACTTACAAACTGCTTATTATGGCTGCCTCTGGCATGTTCACATAACCATGAACAAATGTTACAAAATCAGTAACCTGAATTAGTAGTCTGTCTATTGTGGTATTTGAACCACCAACCTCTGGGAGGCCAGTCCATGTCTCTAACCCCTTGACTACCACATCTGATAACTGCTGCCTGATTTATTGTGTTTGGTGAATTGGCAGCAATTCACCACACTGTACACCACAAACAGGGTAATGGAATATATGGTATCACATGTACACTCTGTCACAAACTTGTCATTGGGGAAACCAGGTACACACTGACACGCCGCCTCAAACAACACGTTAGTCGTTAGTTGCAGCACTAATGAATCGGCATGCGTATGTAGGCATACAAATATTTGTATGTTTGTAACATCTTAAAGCATTGTTATTATCAACCTTTTTTATCCTCACGCTGCACCGCCCAGAGAATGTGCGCATCACACACAAAAACACTGGTCTAGAGTACTTTCAGGTGTCTGTGTGTGCCCCCATCTCTGAACATCAGTATGTGTGTGTAGCTCCATGTGTGCGTGTCTATGTCTGCGTGGGTGTGTCTCCATGTTTGCGTGTGTTTACGGTTTGTGTGTATTTGTGTGTGCATGTCTGCCTGGAGACAGGTAAGGTCCGGAGAGATTGACACAGAATGCGCTAACCCCAGCTGACGGATGCGGCAGCAGTGCTGTGGAGCATGTGATGAAAACACAGATGATGGATCCCTCCGGAAAAACACCAAGCGTCTCCCAGGCAGTGGGTTGTGGACGTATGAACGGCGCACCATACAGACCGTAAGTCATTAATCCTCGCCCCTGTTCCTTCCATCCACTTCAATCATGTTCACCCACTCTCCTGTAAATACCACAGGTCCTCTATTAGTACTCAGGGACTGTATTTGACTCAAGCAAATTGAGTTCCAGGTCTTTCTTGGAGACAGATCACAATGGTAAGTGACAGGACTCTATTTCACTTAGTTCTGTGCAGATATGGGCAGAGTAGCCATAAAATTTACTCAAGTAAAAGTATTGTTACCTCAGCAAAGTATTACTCAAGTAGGAGTAAAAAGTAGTCATCCAAATAGTTACTCAAGTAAAAGTAAAAAAGTATTCCACAAAAGTTACTTAAGTAGCGAGTGGTAAAAATAATTGTATAAGATTGGCTTGAGGTGGACGATATATACATCGGAAAAAATAATATATATAATTTTTTTTTTTTACGTTATTTTTTCCTTATTTGTCAGCGCCGTTTTTCCATCTTTATTGGATAGGATTAGTCGGAAACTGGGTTGAAGAGATTGGGGATAGACATTGCAGATAAGTCAACGAGCGTAGTCCACTAACATGAATGGGCTCATGTTAGGTGCGGTGTCCATAACCACTCGGCCAACGCGGACCCCATATATATAATAATTTTAAAATAACATAGAATTTTAGTCATATCGGGTATATTTCGACTGGTGAGCCAGAAGCAATGAATCATCCATGCACAGCACACGATTATTCCTATTAGATCACTGGGTCTGGTAAAACCAGGGTCGAAAAATGTGTCAGAAAAAGTGTCACAGCACAGTAGGTGGGACAAGCGGCATGGAGGCAACCAACCAAACTCCGCCCACTTCTCGCTGTCCTCTAGTAAGTAAATAATTTTGCTTCGGTTTTATCAAAGATCAACGATGATTGAGGTACGCTGCCATCTCTCAGCAACTACACACAACTGCGGACTCCCTAAAAACATCTACAACTAGCTAAAAATCTGTTGACCTCTCCCGCTGACAACGCCAAATAGAAAGATTCTGCAGTGATGGCAGCGATACAGCTGATGGTAGAGATACATTTTCCCCCGCAGGTGGAATGGTGGAGAGCGGGGACTGATGAGCTGGGAGCGGAGCCCTGTGCTGGGCAAAGGCCGCAGGAGCCGTATCAACACATTCAAAATGACTCCATAAAATGTTATTGAATTTTTACAATGACTGGCTGCAGGGCATTCAACCAACAATATCCACTAGTTTGCAGCATTCGAGTGCCTGTGTGAACCTCACAACGCTTCCATGTGCACAAGCATGGATTGAATAGCAACTAAGTATTAATAATACACAAGTACTACATTCAAGTCATTTTACTTCATGTTTTAGTATGTTGAATTTGCTATACTTCCAATAAAAGTTGGCGTTACTTTACTTAGTTCAATTTATCTGATGAAAAGTATTGAGCAACTGATTGTCATGTGCTATGGACTCGCTATATAAATAGCACATAAGCTATTTGTATAGCGAGTGGTTAATATTGTGAATCAGTCTGCAAATTGCAAACACCTCGGTACATTTTAACAACCCTAATGTTCTATATAACAATATAGGACATGTTGAGTTGAGTTGCGACTGTCGGAGCCGGTATTCGAACCACCAACCTCCGGCAGCTCCACTAAGTGAGCAACATCCACCCTGTATGCAAATACACATTTGCTAGTCTCTCTCTCACCCCTGTCGTTTCCCTCACGCATCCCAGCCCTCACGAGGACATGAGCTGACAGCTATATTCAAATTCAGCATTTAGTAAAAGCGCTGCTGTCACTTTAAATGACTATTAGCATATTTTAATTAAAAAGAAGGGCCAAGTGGGGATCATTCCAGGGGAGTGTGTTCATGTGTTTGTGTGTCGGTATATGTCTGAAACTGTGTGAAAGGGAACATGCATGAGAAGAAAAGAGAGTCGGAGAGTAGTTGTGAATACTAATCTCACACATTTTTGTGCATTCCAAAGTGTAGAAAAAGTTCATGTGCAACATGCACTGACGTGTATGAAGTACAAGTAAAAGTATAGTCTAAAGTAAAAGTCCTGCCCCTGTCAGCCAATGTGAACTTGTGTTGTGACTCATCAAACTAGGCCACCTGGCTTCTTGAATGGTTTCCATTGCAGCTCCATCCATTCACCTAGTCTTGAGTCTGTTTTAGGCGGCTTTACCATGTTTCAAATAACCATGGCTGAAACCTTTAAAAAAATAGTCATTGCCATAGATATTTGGGTGTGTATTTTTTTCCCGAGCAACCTCAGCTATCACCCTAGATTGAAATCTTGTGTGATTTTGTTTTCATATGAAACTGAGTGAAATGGACAAAAACTGAATTGTATAAAACCATGCCTAGTGGTGAATGTCATGAACCTACTATATGTTGTGAACTTCATAAGAAACTCCAATCAGTTTATCATACATTCATGGGGGATAATGAAAAAATGAACTAAGATTAATTATTAGAATAATGATCTTAGGTAATGATTTTAATTGTTCATTTAGAAAATATCACTTCAGATTTCTTTAACTAACTAAATATTCTTCTACAATGCTATATTCACAGATAAGTGGGCTATGAAATCTGTACATTGTGTGAACCCCAATGTGAGTGAGTTCATAAGTGATGCGCATACTGAGTCGTCCATGCACAAACAAATAGAGGAACTGTAGCGTGCATTTCATAATGATGTCTTTAAATATAGTTTACAACGAGTAGGTTAAAAATGGTAGGTCATCATGTGCTCAGAGTCAGGCTAAAATAGACATTTTAATCAGCACTTCATGCAGGCACGAAAACCTCATGCTGAATACTGGCACTCTCCATCACTGTGTTTCCACTTTGATCAGCTACGATGGAGAAACTGTTGTTTAGCTTCTCCGCCGCACATTAGGCTGTTGGGAGTCCTTGATTTAAAAGGCTGCTCTGGGGCTGCTATAAACAGACCTATCAAAACACAGATATGGCATTTTATACCACCATTACCTTGTAGCTTAGTGATGATAGCTACTTTACACTTTTGGACATAAGCGCAAATGTGTGAAATGTGAGTGGATGCAAGACTATCGTACAGTTTAACGAGTCCCTTGGTGTTCACTGCTCCGTTTGCAGGGAAATGGTACCACCGGATGCGATTGTATTCACCAAAGGATGACGCCCGACTTTAAGACTATGCAGTATCCATAATTGGTTGTAACAGTGTACGTGACCAGATTATATGAAGATATAGAGACTAGCGTTACATATCAGAGTGTCAAGATCAGTAAAGGTTGTTTCAATTGATTTGGTTTCGGGAGAGGTATACTTGTATTCTGTGCCATTTGGCCACTTGGCTACCCGTATGGTGGATAAATATTCGGGAAGCACGGCTCTGTCTCAACCTAGAGCGCTTTAATGTGAGAAAGGCTAAATATATCTGCTCAGACGATTCACATCTGCATAAAGGGCAGTATCAACCGCAGCAATCTGGCTGCTGCATGACCTTCCCAAAGGCCACAAAAATGTATATAAATTCTCCTTTAGCCCAGCCTCCATTCAGGGAATAGACTTTTATTAATGTATTTATTTATACATTTTTAAAATGTAAGTTATTATTTCAGTTCCAGCACCATTTTCTGGGCGAGTGGACATGCAGTATATGACCGTGAGGGGAAAGCGATTTCTCGTTGCTGCGATCACATGCACAAGAATATAAATGGAGCTGGCTTAGCAGCAGCGGTCTAACCCACTGCATTACAGGGCTTCCCCTTTTATGTACTCTTTTACCAGTTTTATACAGCCCATCTTTTTACAACTTTTATCCTTGCACCCTGATATGCATATCGTAATTTTCTGTTCAGACTTTGAGCTTCCTGGTTACAATGATGTCTTAATCCCGTTGTGAGTTAATTTCAGTCTGTAGGACAGCTTGGTTATCCAGCACACTGTTCATTCTAAACCTCCTGTGCTTTTTATCCTGTCTCAGTCAATAAATGATGCAGTGTCTTATGATTTCTGTCTGGGACTTGCAAAGCAAAGTCTTCATTAATCATTAAATTACAATTGATTTATCAGTAAATTGATTGCAGCTTTTCAAACAGGGAAAACGTAATCCTAAAAAATATCACCGCCACCAATGTGGCTTGGCCTGACACCATTTAAACTAGTATTCAGCTGTCATCTTCCCCCTTTCCCACTCTTTGATCTCTCTTTCTTTCACCCAATCTCCTTGAAGGAGCTTATTACCAGAGGATGTCATCTAATGGCTGGTGTGTACACTGTCACGCCAGTGTTCACACAATAGCCTATTTGACCACTTATTTTTTGGACATTTTAGAGGAAGCTGAGCTTCCCTTGCAGTCTCAGAGCAATCACCACTGGTGCAACATGTTATTGGTATGTCTAACTGGTGCCCTCGGATACAAAAATAAACATCCTTGAACGCATGAGCGCGTGAAAAGAGGCTGAAGAGCGGCGGTGAGAGAGAGAAAGAGAGAGACCGAGAGAGAGACCGAGAGAATGCACAGAAAGAAAAGAGTGGGTGAGAGAGGGATACATACAGAGGGAGAGAGTGAGAGACAGAGAGATGGAGAGTGTGAGTGAGGGAAAGAAGGAGAGGGAGAGAAAGAGCGAGAGACAGAGAGAGACGGAGAGAAAGAGAGAGTGTAGGGGAGGGAAAAAGAGTGAGAGAGAGACATAGAGAGGGAGAGAGCAAGAGACGGAGAGAGATGAAGAGAAAGAGAGCATGCGAGGGAGGGAAAGAGAGCGAGAGAGAGGAGGAGACATAGAGATGGAGAGAGCGAGAGACAGAGAGAGAGAGGCGAAAAGAAAGAGGGCGAGGCGAGATGTGTGAGAGAGGAAGAGAAAGCGGGAGAGATAGAAAAAGACAGAGCATGAGAGAGTGGGGGGCGAGAGACAGACAAACAGGGAGAGAAATTGTGTGAGAGAGAGAAAGTGTGATTGGTAGAGTATGTGTGTGTCCAGCATACATGTTATCCTCAGTCTGTGGAGAGGACGCCCAGCGTGTGTCTGAATAGCTGTGTTTAATGGGGAGACAATGAAAGGACACACAAGTAGAAAGACTAGTATGAACACACACACACCAACACACAAATAC
The DNA here is from genome assembly GCA_900302395.1 of Bregmaceros cantori. Taxonomy (NCBI): domain Eukaryota; kingdom Metazoa; phylum Chordata; class Actinopteri; order Gadiformes; family Bregmacerotidae; genus Bregmaceros; species Bregmaceros cantori. Next base: position 12,163 of record OMKY01213540.1, on the reverse strand, counting down.
ACACCAACACAAAAATACACACCAACACACAAATACACACCAACACACAAATACACACCAACACCCAAATACACACCAACACACAAATGTTTTATTCACACAATACGAGTCTGTGGAGTCAATGGGAACAGCCTAAGTGGCTTCTTCTCTCTCTCTGAATAGCTAAATGACTCACCAACCATCACTCTCTGCTGTGTGGTGGTATAATTTTATGGATAGCTTTTGGAAAGACTTGGAAAAAAAACCTCCTTACGTCACAGAAAATTGTGCTACACATCAAGGCCAAAATCTACAATACTGCCGGTAGTCTAAATAGTATTGAATGTGTGAATAGGGCTGTTGCACATGACATCACGTATTGGCGGCGGCAGACGTGGTATCAGGTATGGTTAAGTGGTATTATTGGCACTTTACGTCCAATTTATAGGGCCAAATAAAATTAGTAGTTATGCTGCCATCTGTTGACGATGGACGGACAATGTTACCAGCAAAATGTCTGCCGCCGAATGTCCGCGTTGGCCGAGTGGTTATAGACACCGCACCTAACGCGACCCCATTCATGTTAGTGGCGCAGCGTCTACCGCAGCCTCCGCAGTGTCGCGAGTTCGACTGCACTCGTCGACTTGTCTGCAATGTCTACCCCCCATCTCTTCAACCCAGTTTCCGACTAATCCTATCCAATAAAGATGGAAAAACGGTGCTGACGCCGGAAAAATTAACTTCAAAAAAAAAAGAAAGAAATAAAATAACTCATCATCAATGTCAAATGCAACTCCTCTGGTGATTAGTGGAAGGTCAGGACTCAACCTACCAACCCTAAACAGAACAACACTGTATCGGTGCCTCTGAACAAGCAGGTGCAATTTCCTGTTCCTGATTCACTCCTACCGCTGATGAGATAAGGGCTTATGAGTCACAAATACACCAGAAAAAAGTAACTATATAACGGAATGAGTAACACCAATGCTTCTTCAAAGTGTACCAGAATAACCTTTGTAGTGTCGTAAAATAAATTTTAATAACAACAAAAGATCCTAACAGTGAATAAGTCTATACTTGAGTGTTAATATGTAGTTTCTTTATTGCAAATGATTGTAGTATGTCTGTATGTATTCACGGCAGAGGGTGTGCATCTGTATGCGTGCATGCACTTACCGGTGCACGCAGACGTGTGTGTGTGTGTGTATGTGGAAGCATGTCCGTCCGGTCGTCAGGGGCGACCACCCCAGCTCTGAGCTGCGACCACCAAGCCACATCAACAGCCACCTGAACCCCAGCCTCGCTCTGTTGCCCAGCAACCAACCGTTTAGCATCACTTGGGATGGACACTGACCTTTAACTGCTTCAGACTGTCCGCCTGTCTCTGTGTGCATGTCTACCTCTCTGTTTTTCTCTCTCCTTGCTCCATCCACCATAATATTTACTGCCTGTCATCTCTGCATAGACCTTCTCCATAGGCACCAAGTGGAAATTATTCATAGAGATTATGCAACGTTAAAAAAAATGCAGAATGGAATATGTTTTTACCACAAGTGCCGAGGAAAGGGTGGATGAGAGAGAGGGGAAAGCAAACTTGCAGCACATTTCAGCAAGGGGAAGCAAACTCACGACGCTGTGTGTGCTGAGAACCATGCACAAGACGGTATACAGTATGTTCTGGACGCAAGAGCCTTAGCCGGGTAAGCCAGAACCAACGGAACGTCCACACATCACACGACAAACCAGGTAGACATATTAGATAGTTGCCCAAATTCGGGCGGTCCAATGAGCTTGATTGTTGGAATCGAAGACGTGGGCCTCCATGCTACCTGTCCCGCCTACTGTGCGAGCACATGCTCCCATCTTTTTTTTTTTAAAGTGATTTTTTCCGGCGTCAGCGCCGTTTTTTCCATCTTTATTGGATAGGATTAGTCGGAAACTGGGTTGCAAAGATCCGGGGTAGACATTGCAGACAAGTCGATGAGCGTAGTCGAACTCGCGACACTGCGGACGCTGCGGTACTAACATGAATGGGGTCGCGTTAGGTGCGGTGTCCATAACCACTGGACACCGCACACTGAGATCAAAGAGTGGGAAAGGGGGAACCACTGTTGTCCATAGCCAACGCGGACCCCACAGCTCCCATCTTTACACGTGCCGTCATCATCTCCTGTGGCTCCTCCTCGATGGCCCTTCTGAGTCATGTGCTAGACTTTCTCGAAACCTTGCCTGATGACTCTGCTACACTCAGCTGGTCTCCCACTACTCAGAAGCTACACGGTAGCTAGGGGCCAGCCGACACGGTCTGTACTCCAGCTGTCAAAACAACATTGTTGTACGCTCATAATTAATGGAATCATGTCTCACAGGAACACACACCACCATGACACACACACACACTGGTACACAGGCACCATAACATATTGCCTGTAGGACTTTAGATGCTCTTTTATTATATTCTATAGATTAATAGAACAATGCTAGGATCCAAGGCCATATATGTATCCCTAAGAACTTGGAGCTTAAAATGCTCAATGGTGTTTTTCAGCCCATTCAGACCATGTTCAGCTTCAATCAGGATTAGTTGGAAAGTGAAGGGGGCAAAGAAGGGGGAGAAGACATGCAGGAAAACTGTCGGTGAGGGGAAGCGACCCCACATGTGCTTTGTAGTGCACTGTCTTAAGAGACTGAGCTACTGAGGCACAGTGTTCCTATTCCCAATACTTCTTCAATTCTATACATCTGTACATCTACGAATGGTCAGGACTTGACCTACGACACTAAACAGAACAACACTGGATTGGCAAAAAGTTGGCAAAAACGAGTGATGACATCTGGTTCAATGGGCTGGCCTTATTATCTCAGACATATCCATCCAGAGGTTTGTGTAGTAAATAGACCCTGAGTCTTCCCTCAAGATCGCCTAAAACTCTGCTCTCTGGACTCTCTGGACTCTGGGCTACCACTTTGAGAGGCATGTCACTTCTACAGCACTTCTGAGGGACATTGTGAAGAATCTAATTCTAAGGCTTCTCTAGAAGTAATTAAAATAGCAAGACTATGTATCTGTTTCTTTGTAGTACAAATGACAGAAGGTCTTGAAATGTATTGCTTATTATTACATTTGTAATTCTTCATGCTAATTTCGGCCTTTAACATGTTTCTTCTTGGTTGACATTTTAATCATATTTATCGACCCTTCTCAGAGTAATCAGTTTGGCTTGTTTTGTCCTTTCCTGAATAGCAGAAACAGAAATCCTTCTTTTCTTACCGACATCAGTGTCATCTAGTTTCAAAATTTCAATGAGTGTGTGTGGCATGCACATGTTTGGTCCTCAAAGTCTTGAGTGTGTGTGTGTGTGTGTGTGTGTGTGTGCTTGCATGTCTGTGAGTCTGTGCATGTGCATGTCATTCCTTTCCGATACCCGTCCATGTTTTAGCTGAGAGAGGCATTTTGTCATGCCCTCCACACAGAACCTCCTGTCGGCTCATCTGCATAGTGCAGATCCCAGGTTGGATAAAGGAGAGCAGGTGGAGAGAGAGAGAGAGAGAGAGAGGGTGGGGGGGGAGAGAGAGAAAGGGGTTGAGAGGGGGAGAGAGAGAATGAAAACGGAGTAAGCACTTCCTCTATCGCAGGTAGAAAAAACACATGGCAACATACTAAAAAAAACGAATCTGGATAGAAAGCAGTGTAAAAGAGAGAGAGAGTGGTGGGGGACGACAGAGGGATGGAGGAAAGGAGTGCGAGAGAAGACGACTTCTAGACCAGAAGAAATGAACATGAGTTCATGCTATTAACCTAGTGGGCTAATGGGACTGGGGTCTGTGCGTGAGTCTACATGTGCATCTCTGCATGAGTGTGATTCAACCGCACGGAAGATGTTCGGTTGGATGGAGAGAGAGAGAGAGAGAGAGAGAGAGAGAGAGAGAGAGAGAGAGGAGTGAGATAAATGGAGATGGAGAGAGAGAGGAGGAAGAGAGAGGGGGAAAGAGAAGGACACAGGGAGAGAAAGGAAGAGAGCGATGGATAGAGGCCGAGTGAGAGTAGGACGGGGAGAAAGAGAGGGAGAGAGCGATGGATAGAGAGGCCGAGTGAGAGTAGGACGGGGAGAGAGAGAGGTAGAAAGAATACAAGACAGACAGATATATAGAGAGAGACCAAATGAGAGAAGGAGGTAGAGATAGAGAGAGGGACAGAGAAAGAAAGAGAGAGAGAGATGTAGAGAACACCGCGCGAGAGAAAGAGGGGGAGAGAGAGGGAGAAAGAAAGAAAGAAAGGTGTAGAGAGAGAGACCGAGTGAGAAAAGGAGGGAAAGAAAGAAGGGAGATTGAAAGAGAGATGTAGAGAGAGAACGAGAATGAGAGGGAGAGAAGGAGAGAGAGAGACAGAGCGGGAGAAAGACCGATGGATAGAAGGAGGGAAGGACAGAGAAAGAGAGAGACCGAGAAAGAGGCTTGGGGGGAGGCTTACGCGGACCCCCGCCCAGCGCTGTCGGTTTCGACCAACACTTGATGGATGAGCTGGCGTCTCTTTCCGACCAATCACGTGCTCCGCTGGCTCGCATTCATCACCCCGCAGCCAATCACCGATCGAACGGCCGGCGGAACAGACACACCCAGTCACCTGCTATACCCAGGTATGTGTCCGCGTGTCCTTGACCACAACAAAGCCCAGAGGAGTGGACGTGAAAGGTAGATTAATTGTCTCTCACAGCTGCCAATACACACACATGTAGTGAAAAATATATATTTTCCACCGGGAGAATTTATAAAGCAAAATAAGCCTAATTTCCAGATACTTTCTCAAAATGCAAATACTATACAGAGAGATATATCAGTGATACATTTCATAATTTTTTATTGTAACTGTCGTACACAGGGTTGAGTAGTAACAGACTGCATGTAATCAGATTACAGTAATTGGATGTAGGGTTTATTGCTCCTCCCTATGAAACTATGGTAAAAGCCAACTATGGTAAGGTAAAAGTTATATTTGCCATGGGAGAACATGTACTTAGTTAATAATTATGAAAATTTAAGCAAGGCCATTGAAGTCATTTGTAGATGCACATGTAGCAGAATATTCATTGTGCATTACTTTGCAGAGGACATTGGTGTGCAGCCCCAAATAGCAATCATGAAAACCAGTGGAAGTCAATCAATAAGAGCACCTGAACGCCATTCATTCAGAGCAACAATCATGCATGAATAAATAAAACAAAATGAGGAATCTAATTTGGACAACACACCTGAGCAACACATTCCAAACATTCCAAAACCACATCATGCTTAGCACGACAAATCACAAACTCACAGATCACATAAAAATACAAGGACGCCACAGACTGACGTTACTCAATCCAGTAAAGGCGAAAACCAAAGGCAGATCTCTGAAAGTCAGAAAGACGTGTTTACATGCTAAAAACAGGCCACCGTTTTTGTCATTTTGTCCCGCTGTTTAAACACCCTTCTGATGTCTGTGGAACGAAGTGGCTGAATTTGTCACAGAGAACGCACCCCGTTTCAGCATCTACTTACTACATCTTGCTCTGTGACCGATTACACATTACCCACCCTGCTTTGCTCACTGTTTTGCATAAGTATTGTTGAAATACCGACAAAACCCAACTTCAAGTCACGCACCAATGTGGTCATGCGTTCTTCTAGACCAATACGATGTCTGCATTCACTCGTAAGTCCAAAACAGATGAGTATGTCTAACATAGACATACTCAGTATTGGGTCCGCGTTGGCCGAGTGGTTATGGACACCGCACCTAACGCGACCCCATTCATGTTAGTGGCGCTCGTTGACTTGTCTGCAATGTCTACCCCCGATCTCTTCAACCCAGTTTCCGACTAATCCTATCCAATAAAGATGGAAAAACATACTAAGTATTAAGTATGATTAAGTATTAAATCGTTGGCTTGTGGGCAAACATCCGACCCCTATTGGTGCACATTCTGCTACAAGTGGAGAGTGAAAAATGATGATGAAATAAAACACCTGGAGTGCTATGTTTATTCCACATCGTATGGTGTGGTGTTGGCAACTCTCCCTAACGTAGGAAAACTCCTCCACCAGAGTAAAACGATAAACTAAAGTGGTGCCTTAGAAAGTGGAGTAAATTCATCACAATATAACCCAGGTGTGTGCTTAATAAAGTATTCTGGTTGTGTGTCTGTGTGTATCAGCCTGTCCTTGACTGAAGTGAATCTTCAATGCATTGTGTGAACGCGTTTGCGCGCGTGTGTGACTTTCGGCATATAGCTATATGCATAGATCATTGTTTTTTGCATAACACCGTACAAATCAAATCTCCATATATGGGGTACATGTCGGCATACATAAATATGGACGGTGCGGAGCGGGCCGACGGTAATGAAATCAGGCGTGAGGCATACGTCTTGGCCATTATGTATATACACACCTTTACCCAGAATGCCGCGGGGCCGCGGACCTTGCCGCCAGCTCACTCGTGCAAAGAGGCATAAGGACGCTGCATGATATTAATGGAACGGTGTCCGCTGCAAATGCTGCTCCCCCGGCTCACCATTCACAGGTAAACAGGTAAAAGGGATAAACACACACGCGCGCACACACATACACGACAAATACTTGCACTGATAAACACAAACACAGGCGAGGCCAAAGGAAATATAAGCTGTCCAAATACGCACAAGGACACTGACAAAGTAGAAAATGGATCATTCGTTTTTCGTTTAGTTTCCACCATGTCTGCATCCAGGATTGGGTAGCTGTAACTCAGGGCTTCTAACCAGTTCACGGAACGAAAACGGAAACCGAAAATGAGCGGAAATTTACTGAATTTTACGAGGAGTGGAAACTGAAACGGAAAAAGATTTCTCCAACTGTTCCGGAACAGAAACAGAACATTGTGAAATCCACAAAACTGGTTAAAAACGTTTTTTTTCTGTTCTCTATATATTTGAACATATCCTATGTTTGGGAGACACGGTCAGTCATCAAGCCCCATGCATCTAGGGCTCCATCTTGTGGACAGACGAGGATGCGAATGTAATGGCGTTTTAAACCTGGTTTCACTGAAGTATGAAAGTCCACTAAATATATTTAGTATAAACTATATATACACTTAACATTGCACAGAATTAGGAACTTTAAGAATGAACAAAATGTTTGCGTTCCGAACCGGTTCAGGATTGATATTTTGGTCATGAACCATAACATAGGCCTGCCTGAACCGTTCCGAACAGAACGTTTGAAAAATGATTTCGTTTTCAAGCCCTGCTGTAACGGATTGCATATAATGAGATTACAAAAAAATGGACTGCATAAAATAAAGGTAATCTAAATTACAGTTAGATTTGCCTGGAATAGGGGATTACTAAAACCTTCATTTTTCTCTGGTTGACAATTTATCAAAGAATCCAGGACTGGCTCTGTGGTGTAGTGGCCCCATACATAGTCCTGTGTCTGTGTTCACAGCACACGCAGCGCCGCGACATCACTTCCCCTCACAGTAATATACTATTAGTCTGGTAGCCAGAACAAATGAATCGTCCATTTTAGAATTTATATTCTAATATATTTAGAATTCGTGTCACTGCAAAAGGACGTGTTTTCTTGTAGTTATGCGACTAATATGCTATTTTTGATGCATAGCTAACTGTACAGGATCACTTTCAATGTGTAACGTTCCTAGTCGTCCTTGTAAGTCTCTCTCCATCTCTCTCTGTGTCTCTCTATTAGATTAGATCCAATGGAGTGCTGTTCCAACTACTAGTCTGTGGCTCAGTCCCCAGTCTGTGCATTTCAATCAGCGAATCAGAGGTACTAATCAGCATTACAGCGCTCCCTGAACACACAAACACACCCAGCCCATTCATCTCCCTGGCACCAGATGACTGGACGGGCAGAGCCGGCCCACAGACAGAGGAGGGATTGGAATAGCATCAGAAACATATCACCCTGAGTGATTGGCCTAGCAGATTTCTGCACCTGTGGTCTCACGCTTGACTGTGCACACGCTCACACACCTGCGTAGACACACACACACCTGTGTATACACACACACACACACACAGACACACACACACACACACACACCGGTGCATACATACACACAGACACTTGAGAGGTGCGGATGATGTATTTTTTTCACTAGCTATGCATCCGCCTGCTATCCATTTGCATAAAAAGTTTCTTTCGGCGATTCGGCACGATTTTCAAAAACACCACCACCATCCGTGAAATATTTTGGAATATTATCTGATTGTATCCCCCGACACACGCCGAAGCATTGGGGTTTGTGTGCGCCGCGGCAGATCCCTTGTTGTTACTGCGATAACTTTTGAATGGATTTGTCCCAGAGATTCAGGGCGTTAATGCTCTACGGTAGGTTCATGAGCTGATTCGATTTTGGACTCTTTAAAGGTGGCTGAATTAAAGAGCTATGCACACCCCATCTAAAGACATGGTACCTGTGTAACGCCTGTGTAAACTAATACTTCAGTGCCGAAGACTTCCACAAGAAAACACACTTACTGCCATCAAAACACATATTTCTACAATTACAATGTCTCCTGGGAAGTAGATATCCTTGTTTTTTTACATTCTAAGTTGTGCTCAGATATAATGTCTGGAGACTCTTTGGTCGACCTTCAAACATCAGTGTTCAAATGCTTGCCACTGAAAGAGTTAATAGCAAATCTGTGCACAGGTGCGCCTGGCCCGCCAAGATGGCGTGCGCCCAGAGCATGCTGGGTAGGATGATAATGTCTTATTCATAGAAGAGAGAGCAGAATCCAGCGAAGACACCCCGACACCATTTTCTGCCTCACAATGACAGACAGGCTCTCCATCTCAGCAGCATCCTCACACCACAACACACACACACTCTCAAGTATATGGTCGTGATTCTAATAAATGCACCTTACTACATGTGTGTGTGTGTGTGTGTGTGTGTGTGTGTCTGTGGATGCTTTTGTGTGGGTGTAAGAATGTGTATTCATGTTGCTGTGTGTAGGAAAATGTCCCTGAGAAATAATTTGCAGTCAGCGACCACCACAGTGCAGCTCAGGTATGTTATAATCTCTCAGTTCCACGACACAGATGAGCCCCAGACACACACACTTTCTTCTCAAATTTCTCAGTTTCTGTTTCTGAATGAAGGGATGCAGAGACAGTGAAATATGGAAGACTTGTAAAATGTAATTCCTTACAGTTCCAAGCTATTTATGAAACCGTGTAATCAGTAATGTAATTATCACATTACAAAAGTAAAGCAAGAAACTAAATTCCATTATTTTTAATAAAGGCAATTCAATGCAAATGAAGACCTCCATGCCTTCTTACGATTCTTCACACGAAAAGTCCTGTTCATTTTCTATTTCATTCCGAATTCTCGTATATTGTTTATTCCTGGAACAGCAGGTGCTGTTCCTCTGGGAAACATTCTGAGACTCAGCAGACAGAGAATGGTTACTGCAGTAAGAAACACTCTAACTAGTGCAAGCGCTAGAAGCCGCACCCTTCACTAAACTCTCCCGGGGGGCAGAGGCCTACTTCTCAATATCCCGGCAGGGACTCGTTTGAGTTCGGACCGCAGGCCGTTAACCTCGGGCTGAACTAGCAGATGGCCGGTCGGTGGAATGCGTGGTCGGAGTGAAGCTAATGGCGGCGGGTGAGTGGTAGAAATGGCCAATTGAGACTCAAACGCACAGCGACCACGGCAAACCAACCAAATAAAACCCTCTGAACTCCTTACCGAGTCCTGACCCTTGATCTTCAATGTACTTTTCACGTCATAATCGTTACCATTACCTGCAAAAGTTAAAGGTAAATCCTGTAAGTTTGAGGCTTCCGGCTCGTCAGCAGGGACAGTTACTCGCAAGCAGGGTTTAATTTTAGGGGGAGCAAGGAGGAGCGCGGATATGGGTCGTTACGTCACAAAGTCATTTATTCACCGCGGCATTACGGGTTGACCCTAATCCCGACCATAAACCTAACCTCTAACCTACACCTAAGCTCAACCCTGAACCTAACGCCTACCCTAAGCCCTTCCCAGATTCCCAAAACCTGACTTTTGTGACGAAACGACCTGCTCCCAGGAGCGCGCTCCGGGACCTCTGGCATGTTCTCCGGCAGCTCTAAGTTACGAACATAGTATGTTAGTAAACTAGTTCGCCCAGATCGTATCTACTCGTCCTCTGAGATCCGGGAGCTTCCACATGACAAATTAAACACTGCTCACAAGCGCTATTAAATCCCCCGACATTAAAATGTTTGGTGGTTTTATTAACTGTGCTAGCATAGCTTAGCAGTATGGACCCACATGGAGGTGACGATAGAAACTATTCAATTCTGGTTCGGTTACAGAAAATGTAATGTGGCAATTTTTAGTTGCTTCTACGAGCGGACATGCAGTAAATGACCATGAGGGGAAGCAGCGATCTCACAGCGCTGGGTGTGTTGTGATCCAAGCCATGCTAACAAAACTATGTATGGGCCTAGCCGCGGATGCCAAAAACCACGCCTCCTGCAACTATTACTTCAATTGTTTATTAGGTCATTACAGTTGTTAAACTTCTGGTCATGAAAAGCCAATTAATTGATTGGGCAACTGACTGAACTCTGAAATTAATAAACTGTTATGATTGACTGTTATCAACACAACATTTAATTTTTGATTAACACTGAGGCTTCTTCAAGATTTCCTCGGCTTAATCCCTGCACGCTTCCACCCCTGAGTGGCGTCCGAGGTACCTGCCTCTCTAATTAGAAACACAGAGAGACGTAGCGCTAATGAGCTGAGACTAAGACAAAAACTAAGAGCGTGAACGTTGCATATACAATCCAGCTGTGATTAAAACGCAACTGCGCACTGCTAATAACGTCTCACACTCCCAACAGATGCCCGGCGGGGAGGAGAGTGGTGGGGGGGGTTGGAGACGGAAGTGTGGACGCATGTCAGGATTATCACGGACGCCGACGCGTGGCGAGGCGGGTGGATTAGCAGGGGGTGCTGTCTAAGGAGCTGATGATTACTGAGAAACAATAAAACAAAAAAACTAAACAAGATGTGTTGCTATGACAACAGCCGTCGGGACTTGAGGAGGAGGAAAACCCGAGAGACGGGTCTGATCTTTGCAATGAGTCATTCCACGACACACCTGTTCATACACAGCTCGTTAGAAACTTTCACTGATTGCGACTTCACCCTCCTACCTAGACGCTCAAAAATACTTTCTTCCTCCATGCTGTTGTTGAAGTCACGCTCAAATAGTACACTACTTTGAGTGCTGGCTCTGTGGCGAAGTTGGTAAAACACCCACATTCATCACATATATAAAAAAAAAGATTTGCATTCATATAGCGCTTTTCTACCACATGGTACTCAAAGCGCTTCACAGTGACCTCTCAATCACCTGCCAATGGCGGCTGCTGCCAAACAAGGCACTCGCCACGAACCACTGGGAGCAATTTGGGGTTCAGTGGCCGATTCTCAATCCCTGGTCTGAGCAGCGGGCTCGTGCCTCGCGGTCTCATGTGACGTCAACTCAGCGCCAAGGTCGTTCTCAATCCGTAGCTGGCATCGTGGCCTCGCCGAGTCTTCGAGCTGGCACGCCCCCTTCAGCAAGATCACGACGATGCAGTCCTGCGTCGGGGTCTAGCTGAAATTTACCCATAATCCTTAGCGCGGACGTGATCTGGGTTCGATTGGGCAGTCATACGTGCATTCAATCGGTTGTGCTGTGTTCTATTGATGCTGTCTCTTCATAATATTAAACCTTGCATACGTGGCTTGGAAAAGTTTGCAAAAGTTGTGCAATTTGGACATGTTGTTGTTGCTTTTTGAGCACTATTAATTTTGCTAGTATTTCAGTAATTATAGACTTTTAGGTAAAGTGTCACTGATGGTTAGTGAAAAAGAAAATTAACAGCCATTAGTTTAAACAATATTCCGTTCTAATGTTTTTTTCATATAATACTTTCTATTTTATTTTGTTCTGCATTTATGCTCTTTTGGTCAACAATAAATGCCATTTAATACCAAGCTTAGTGGTTTGTTTAGTTAAATGGACAATCAACATATATATCTATGGGTAGCCTGCCATCTTCTGACAATAAATAGTACTACTACTTGCTAATATATAAGTAATTTGAATGCAAGCGCAACAGCATTGCAGCGTTACGATGAGGC
>OMKY01213534.1:0-13461 GCA_900302395.1 Bregmaceros cantori | reverse complement strand
ATATATATATATATATATATATATATATATATATATATATATATATATATATATACGCACACGCACACACGGTATACACATATACGTATTATGTACATGTATTCAGCAAATTGTGTGTGTGTGTTGTTGAACGAGAGGCTCCCAATATGTACAGTATTACGTATGTTTGTGTGTGAGTGTGTGTCCCTGTGGGCTTGTCTCAGTGTCTGAAGAGTGGGGGGTGAGCTCCATTGTTTAGTACAATGCAGGTGTGAGTCTATGATGAATGTGATCCATTTACAGAACCATTGTTCCCCACTGATGAATGTACGCTGGATATCTGATGAATATGACTGCTGCTGCTGCCGCTACCGCTGCTGGTGCTTAACATTCCTGTTCTTTAGTATGTTTTTGTTACCCAATGTTAAACCAAGTTAACCAACACACACACACACACACACACACACACACAAACGTCATTTCTGGCAGGCCATCAGAGTTAAGTTGTTTGCTGCCCTCCGCTTCATTCATTCCTAAAGGATCCAGGTGTATCCCCTCAGCTGATTAACTCTCTCCCCTAGCGATTAGCCGGACAGCTTCGGTACGCCCCATAAATTCTACCCGCTCCTAAATAGTGTACTGCCTTGTTTTGCTACCCACCACCTTCCCCTGCACCACATAACCAAGATGGAAAAGTGTCCTGCTCCACCTAACCAAGATGGAAAAAAGTGTCGTGTATGATGTCCTCTTGTCACGTCGCTTGGCTCTTTCCATGCAGGGTTATCTATCTCACCCTGCTGAGGTGAGAATCCCCTAAACTACTGCTGCCTTCTCACCCTGCATGCTAGGGTGAAAATTCTCTACACTGCTGCTGCCCCCTGAATTAATGCTTTTCCATGGTACTCATGGAAATAGGAGAGTTCCTCCGAACAGAGCCGTACCGCCAAGATAAACCTAATTACAATAAAAGAACTGCTTCTTAATCTTCTGTTGTGTTTTCTTGACTAAAATGGTTCTGACAGGAATATATATAACATTGTAACATAACGTTGCAACCAGGGCTTTGAACCGGTTCAAGGAACGAAAACCGGGAACTTTTAGTATTTTCCAGGGAACAGAAACGAAACCGGAAACGTTATTATTTTTTATGTTCCGGATCAGGAACACTTACCGTTATTTAAAAATAACGGGAACCGGTTAATAACGGTTTTATTTCGTTCCTTAAAGGAGAGCACTTGTGGATAACTTCAGAAATAAAACAAGAGTATTTATAAAATCTACGATGCATCAGTGAAGTAGGAATCATTGCAGGACTCTCTGCATCGTGTTGTTGTCGGTTCGCCCCGACACACGAGACCTTGGCTGTAGAGCGCTACCAGCGGGCCTCTGTAGTGAGTCGCTTTGGGTTCGACGCAATAAATATTACATAGCATTAAACAGCTGACAGGAGCGAAATTAACCGTTCCGGGAACAATATTTTTTTGTTCTAACCGGTTCAGGAACGTCAATTTATTGGTGGAACACATAACCGGAAACGTTATAATTCTGTTTCTGTTCGGAAGGAAACGCTTGGGAAAACATATTGGTTCAAAGCCCTGGTTGCAACGTAATGTTGTAACGTAACGTTGTAACGTAGCGGTGTAACGTAACGGTGTAACATAACGGTGTAAAGTAACGTTGTAACGTTGGGTTGGATTCTCAGAGGTGGAAAGATGCAGTTTAGAGTGTGTTTTTTGCCTTATTGCTGTGTTTTCACTCAGAAGGCTTTTGAAATCCGATATGAACAAATTGTGAATGAAAATACAGCTCTGTTCAACAACCTCAAAAAAGAGCGCATTCACAATGATACATTCATCAGTCATAATTGAACGTCTCATTCACGTTTGCTTAAAATACATGAACTATCGTTCTTTGAACACATTCAGTGCATTATTAGTGTGCATTATTTTTTAAAGAAAACTGATGAAGAAGGGCAAGGAGACAGGCAACAAAGCTGCAACAGGCGAACTCATGACTCTCCACATATATGTGCTGTGCACTGCACCGTCTTAGAAATACTTTCTGTCTTTTTAAAATGCATTCCGGACCGCTGACATGTTGGCTGAGGTTCTCCTCCACACGGTATAAATTCTGGGCAGTGTGTGACTGGTCGTTCTCGAGGGCTGGAGGCGTTCGACCTCCGAACCCAATGATTTTGCTCTCCTGTGTTTCCTCAGACGTCCAGAGTCGGGATTTCACAATTCACATTTCAGACATGTCAGGGACGACTTCATGTGATGCATTTTTACAACTTCCCCTGGAACTTGAAAACAAGAACAACAGTAAGAAGTAAAATATCTTTCTGGATGCTGTGTTCTATCATTCTATCTAGAATGAATGAATGATTTCAATTTATTTTAGGCAGGGCTCGAAAACTAATTTATTTTTTAAAAGTTCCGTTCCGAATGGTTCAGACGTTTTCGTTCTCAGAAACATTCCGTCACCAAAATATTGATCCTGAACCGGTTCGGAACGGAACATTTTGTTCGTTCTTAAAATTTTTTATATTGTGCAATGTTAAGTTTACATATAGTTTATACTAAATATATTTGGTGGACTTTCCAAGTTCAGTGCAACTGTATTAACGTGAAACCCGTTTTAAAACGCCATTACATTCGCTTCCTTGTCTGTTCACAAGATGGAGCACCAGATGCATGGGGCTTGATAACTGCCAGTGAAAGTTGGATGGATGCATAAACGGAAATAGTCTCCCAGACATAGGATATGTTCAAATATATAGATAACGGGAAAAACATGTTTTTAACTGGTTTCATTACCGGTTATCTGTTTCTATTCCGGAACAGTTGAAGACATCCTTTTTCCTTTCTGTTTCCGCTCCTCAGAAAATTCTGCTAAATCATCTTCGTTTTCAGTTTTCATTTTCGTTCCTTGAACCGGTTGAGAGACCTGATTTTAGGACAGACAGTAGTGAGCTCCCCCACGCGCTGTACTCCCAACACATTGTCAGTTTACAAACTACACAAAACACTTTAAACCAAAGACAGTTTTCATCCGTGATTAGATATGCACCAAAAAGATACATATATACTCTATATTTAAAAAATAACATTTTTTTAAATTAGGATTCTAATCATTTTAAAAATATATGGTAATAAAAAAAATCATTAAAATGTGCCCCTTCACACACACTAAAGCCCCTTCTCCACAGACTCACTGACAGTAGCCATTCCATCTTTTGAATTAAATAATTTCAATGAAAAAAAAAACATTTGTATTTCAATCCCACATTGACCCACTTCCTGTCTTCACCCAATGGTTGAGAAAAAAAACATCCACATGATGGTGGTTCATCTCGGGGGGCACTCGCTGTTCCGAGGTAACTCCATTACGTTAAGGTTGGAACCCCAAAAATGATCCGGGCTTTTGGAGGGACCCTATCAAAATAAGCAGATTGTTTTTTGGATTTGCACTTTACATCACGGCAAATGAAACGGCAAAATTAATTTCGGAATTCGGAGGTGTTTGGAATGCAGGCGTGTAACCGTCACGGTTCATTTCCAATCTTACACCTCGGAAACCACCTCTTAAATAACCTTGGAAAAAAGCTCTAATAAGGTCCAAATCAGGTGGAGGGATGTTGGAATCGACTGGCCCCGCCACCCTCGCCCACACGTGCCTCCCAGGCAGGTGAGGCTGATAGATTCAGGCTGTCATGGCGTTTCTGTCTGAGCGCCGTGCTCCGGTCACGCCGACATGGTCCACATCCATCAACCGCCATCCGCCGCTCGTCTGATTGGTGGTTAAACGG
Source organism: Bregmaceros cantori (assembly GCA_900302395.1). Taxonomy (NCBI): domain Eukaryota; kingdom Metazoa; phylum Chordata; class Actinopteri; order Gadiformes; family Bregmacerotidae; genus Bregmaceros; species Bregmaceros cantori. The sequence goes on along the minus strand of OMKY01213534.1, from coordinate 9,674 downwards.
GCGCCCCTGCTGGTCCCACCTCCTCATGTTGTTGCTTTTATTGAAACAAAGTGTTGGCGTCACGCCCCGAGGAGTTTCATTGTGGTTATAGTGAAGTGGTCAGCATCGCCGCCTTGCATGTGCTCTGCGCGCTGAGCTGTGGTTGTCGGTTACAAACCTGCATTCTGAAGCCTCTGCATTCCGAAATGGGGCTGCAACTAACGATTATTTTAATAATCAATTACCTGCCGATTATTGAAATGATTAGTCGATTAATCGGGTAGATATTTTCACTTCAGAAAATCCCCAAAATATTCACAGAAACGTAGGAATTAATCTTGTCAACTTGAAATATAGTCAATTTTAGTTAGCAAACAAAATGGACAGCAGTTGAATACTCAGACACACACTCAGTCCAATTCATTTATAGGCTAATATTTTGATTTTTTTTTTCAATATTCATTCATTTCATCATTTTTTTTTCATATTCATATCAATAATGTTCAATAATTTTAATCATATTTTGGGTTCAGGAATGATCAAATGATGAAACTTTGTGTAGATCAATAGGTGGTGGTGTCAGCAAATAACTGCTGACAATAACAATGATTCAACTCCTTGGCGATTAATCGATTACTGCATTAGTTATCGATTAATTTCATAATCGATTAGTCAACGATTAATCGACTAATCGTTGCACCCCTATTCCAAATTCATTTTGGCATATCATTTGCTGTGATGTAAAGTGCAAATCCAAAAAACTATCCGATTATTTTGTTAAGGCCCCTCCAAAACCTGAATCCCAACCTAACCCTAACAATAAGATGATCATTGTCGGGGAACTGGGGAGTTATTTCGGAGTGGTGAGTGACCTCCGTGGTTGGTCAGGGTTGGGCGCCAGCTATAATCACATTACAAATGTAGTACCTGGAGATGCTGCTTCTGTGGTGCAGTCGGTAAGACAACCACATCCATGTACATGTATAGAGCCTGTGGCTTAGTTCACAGGCACGGGCAGTGTTGTGAATTCTCCTCTTATCGCTGACATTTCTGCAAGGTCTTCGTCCAGTCTCTCTCCCACTAACTCTATCAATAAAATTGGAAAATATCACGCCGAAAAAAATAACTAAGAAAAAAAATAACTCCCAGAAGGCCGGCCCTGTTTTAGCCACTCACATAGCTGATTTTCCAGGCTTCAAAAAACATAACATTGCCATACATATTTGTCCTCATTTTTTTGCATGGGGCCGTGGTCGCAATAGCAGGGCGGAGCGTGAAGGGATCTACGTCAGACTTTCTAGGCGTGCTCTTAAGCCTATACGGCAAAAGTACATCTAAAAACCCGTGTTTTAATGAAGATACATGTATGTTTTTTAAACAATTTTCAAAATGAGCTGTAAGCCTGGCGAGTGTTTTTTTTTTTTAAATAGTATAAAAATAGAAATTGCCTCTGATCATCAGCTCTCATCATCTGTTACGGTCAAAGGTTATACTATATAAATTCTTGTAATGAGATTAGAATGCGTCAGTTATATTTTTAGGTCTGTGGTCGGTCACTCCATAAGGTGATTCATGTCTATTGCCACTTTTTAATTTTTTTTCTTATTCTTTATTGAGAGAGATAGAGACAGGATTAAATTGGAAACTGGGGTGAAGAGTCGGGGGAAGACATTGCAGAAAAGCCAGAGACGGTATGCAAACCGGCGGCGCTGCTCGGCATGTGGCCTGGGGGATGCGCTCTCAAACCACAAATTAAATACCTAAACAGCCGTCTCCTCTTGTCCACCAAGCACCCCAAAACCTGTAAAACCTAAAACAGCCCCCTATTCACCCCCTTCCCCCCCATATGTTTAATCCTTGTAAAACACTTTGTGCTGCTCTGCTATATACATAAATGAAGTTTGACCAGAGGCTGCTGCAAGAAATCACACACAGAACGCGGGGTACAACCTCAGACACGGCCTATATAAACCATTGGCTGTGTAGCCTTTAGGTATCGGTTCAATCACTGTTTGCAAATTGAAAGTTTCACCCTCACCACATGTCCACATAGACACACAACAGATACACAGACACACACAGACACAGACTTGGATGATGTTTCTAACTTTTATGGCCGGAGGAGTGGGTGCCGTAGACAACAAAAAGACGGACCACCGCATCATCTGTTTTGGACCCCTGAGCTGAGCTTGAAGTCATAACCTTCCCCATTGTGCACAGCCACAGCACAGGAACAGAATGCCAATGACAGGAGACCGACCATACCAAGCACACAGTTCATATATTAGGTTCACACCTAGACTTCCAGTGGAGTTCTGTCTGAGATGCTATGAATTTCTCCAAAACCGAGTAGCCATTGTGAGACCGTCGACAGCCCAGTTTACATGGACACCTTCTACGTTTTTTATGTTGTTTTTGGCCGCGTTGGTTTGTCGCCTCGATAACTGAAAAAGTTGAGCGCAGATTTGGATTAAGTTTTGCAAGGTGTTGGAAATGACGAAAGAAAGACGTGATTACATTTTGATGCATTTCTGTAGCTACAAGTAACATAACAAAATAACACTTTTCTTCGAGCGATACAAGGAAGACAGCGACTCGGCGTGTGACGTCCGGGATTATGCGCATGCGCAGTGAACAACCCAAAGCTAACGGCTAATTGCTAACAACAACTGTTCGGTGTCATGCTATGCAACTGCCGCCCCGCGGTATCGTTCCCCCCCCGAGGCCCCGAGTCAAAAAGTAATCAACACAATACTGTTTGAAAATATAGCCTATGTAAACATGACCGCGGCGACACTGAATAACGACTACATGCCTGCGTTTGGCAAAATAGACCGTTGTTAGCGTTCGGTTGCATGGAATTCATCGCCGGCCGGTGTGGAATTCATCGCCGGCCGGTGTGGAATTCATCGCTGGCCGGTGTGGAATTCATCGCCGGCCGGTGTGGAATTTCGCTTTACCACTGCTTGGTTCGGAGCGGTCGGTGCGGCGAATGCAGGAGGGTGACGCACGGCATGGAGAGATCCCCTCTTAATTCCAATTGACCGTAAACATGGACACATTCGTTGTAGAAGCGGATCAGCGACTGGTGTAGACTCTATTAATCTGCTTCAAAATGTATTCCGATCCACTTGAAGAGGATCCACTTTTGATTCGGATCAAACTATAAGCGGATTATATTTACACTTTTGTGGTAGCTTGTAACCGGGGCTATTGTGAGACAGTAGACTCATCTGATTGTTTCTGACATGGCAGTGACTGTTCTGACATGACAGCGATGGAAGTGGCAGATTGTTCACGACAACAAGTCACAAATTCCCTCATTTCCATTGCGAGATGGTTGTCGTCGTCCTGTCTAATTGGCAGACGCATCATTCATACTTTGTGTTCCCTTCCTGCGTCATTATGTTGGCTATATGCTAGGCTACATGCTAGCCACGCACAAGAAGATTGGCGTGCGTTTGTTTGTTCTTCAAGCCTCGCATCTCGTGGGACACAGCGCGTGGCGTCCGGAGTATATGCTTGTTTGTGAATAATTGTTGTGTGTGTCTCGTGCAGAGGGATGCGTGGGTCCAGCAGCGTGTCGGAGAAAAAGGGTGAGTGAAACAGACGAAGAGAAACACGCTTGGCGTTTGTGTGATGTGTTTCTGTTGTCCCGTGTGCTGGGGTGGATGGGATATTTGCCTGGTGGACTGCAGCTTATTTGGGCCGGTCAAAACACACATCCTCACACCTTAATCACCTTAACACTAAAAACCCGTTGTTTGAAGGTCGCCCAAATACTTCACAAATGATGAGAACAGATTAGTAGGTAAAGAAGAGGATCTCTACCGTCTGAGAGAACATTCAGCTGTATGAGTTCCCCATGACTACTGTGGATGATTTTGAGAGGAAGATCAGCTCGTCCTGCTCTATAAAGATTCTGCTGACAGAAAAGTGTCTTCAGCAGGTGTGGAGGTTAGAACAGGAAGGAAGTGGCATGCCCAGGACGCAGTAGGGCGGGCCAAAGCGAGGCTTCTACAAACGAGCCAGCGGCAAGGAGAGGCGAAATCTCATCCAGGAGGTGGGTATGAGCAAGCAGAGGGCCTGGACCAAGTGGGAGCACATAGCTGAGCGCAAGATCACCTGCCCCAAACTCTGGAAGGCAGTCTATGATGTCCTCCCAAGCCCTACTAACCTGTTCACCTGGGGACTGATCGAGTCACCTGTGTTCCAGAGAAGAGGATCACTGGAACACATCCTCAGCTGTTGTCCAAAGCCCTTGGGAGATGGCAGCTATTGTTGGGCAATACCCAACAGTAGCTGACACCATCTACACTGGCATCAATGACAGTAGGCGGCAGCACCCAACCAGAAGCACTATTTACTTTGTCCGAGCTGGGGAGAAACATCAACCCTGCAAGACGATCCAGAGGGGCATGCTCACAACAGCAAGGGACTGGCAGCTGCTGGTTCACCTGGGGAAGCAGCTGCAATTTCCAGACATCATTGCAGCTACGACTCTCCGGGCTGGTCTTGATCTCTAGAGCCAGCAATTCTAATTAATGCTAATAGTTCATAGAATTCTAATTTTATTTCTAATACTTAATATAATTCTAATTTAAAAAAAATTATGATTTCTACATTTTCTCCCACACTTTAACACCCTATGAAGTGAAACTGATGTATCATTTACATAGACTTTCTCTGAAACAATTGATGTCATTTCCAAATGAATTTTCCAAGAAGAACTTACTAGAACAAGTTAATGCACACATATCTTACAAAATAAACGCAAATTAATAGGCAAACTGATATATTTGTGCTACAATGCTCAATGATTTTTATTTCTTTGTGGACGCCTGAAACTTTTCAGTCATTAGAACAGAAGTCGTGTTGGTGTGATGAATCCATTACTGAAACAGCGTAGGAAGAATCCCTCTCCGCCTGCCGTGATTACAGCAGACATTAGACATTCCTTAAATAATGACTCACTGGTAAACAGTGGTGCTACACTGCTGGCCAATCACACAGCTCGAAGTGTGTGTGTGATTTTGAACACTTGGTTTGAGTGTATAGTGTGAGGTGTACCCTGAAATCATGCATTACAATACAGATATACACCGACAACATGCATTTCAGCATTCATCATTGAACATGTCAGCTGACGGGAACGAAATTAAGCGTTCCGGGAACAATATGTGTAAATCATTCTCCAAGATCATTTGAACAATCAAAAAGTTTTCGTTGTTACCAGGGCTCCGAACCATTTCAAGGAACGAAAACCGAAAATGAGTGGAATTTTACAGAATTTTAGGAGGAGCGGAAGTGGAAACGAAAAAAATATTTCCGGAACAGAAACGGAACATTATGAAATCCACAAAACCGGTGAAAAACGTTTTTTTTGTTCTCTATATATTTTAACATATCCTATGTCTGGGAGACTATTTCTGTCCACTTTCACCGTTAGTAGTCAAGCCCCATGCATCTGGGGCTCCATCTTGAGGACAGTGACGAGGAAGTGAATGTCATGGCGTTTTAAACGTTAATACAGTTGCACTGACGTTTGAAAGTCCACCAAATTTATTTTGGATAAAAACTATATCTAAACACTGCCCAATATAAGGAACTCTAAGAACGAACAAAATTTTTGCGTTTCGAACCGCTTAAGGACAGATATTTTGGTGGCGGAACAGTTCCAAGAACGAAAACATTAAACATAGGCCTCCCTGAACCATTTTCAAGCCCTGCTTGCTACTCACCTCAAAAGTAAAAGTTATCATTCCTTGAAAAGTTTGAATAGCAAACGGACGCGCTCACTCTCACAAGCACTGCAGTCTGGCTCCTTACCACCTTCCTCTGTTTCCGTTGATTTCCCTATTCACCCCCCCCCACCCCCAAGAAAGTGTGTTTTTTATTTTCTACTCAAGCTTGATCATTTTCTTCTTAATGAATGAACAATAAAAGTTTACAGCAGACACTGCCGGGAGAGAGGGGGGCCTTTTTAGGACAAAGCCCGTCAGTGCAATACACTCGCGGCGAAAACCAAGCTAATTTAATAAACCTATGTTTACACTTATTAACATTGGCCAACTATTGACTCTAGAACGGGCGCCTGCTGGGAAACTGGGGATTACGTTAGCGATCAGCTCCTTGCTGCCAGCTCGTTTGGTCTGAAACAGTCAAGTTATTTTCTACTCCGTGTAATTTTCCAAAGAACTGCAGTCGATGCAAGGACACGTGTCAGAGTTTTTCCATTAGCCCTTTTTCGTATGACGCACTTGCAAAGCGCCGATTAATTGGCAAACAGGAGACCTCAAAGAACAAGGTGAGAGCATCGATTGCGCTGACGGCCACCCGAAGAAAGCGTCTGGGACTATGTGGGCGTCATGGAGAGAATAGAGCTAGAGATGTGAGCCATTGCCACCGGGGGAGTCGGAGACTAAATGAAGGATTGATCTGTGAAGAGGCCGCCTTGTGCAGACCTTGAGACAAACTGGCCGCTCGATGATGCCGGCACTTTGTGGTTTGAGTTCTGCCAATGCAGGAAAAATAATAATCCCTCCCAAATGTATATTTACTGTGCTTGATTCTTCTTCTTCTTGTCGTTTAACGGCGATCGACACTTGACTAAGCAGGTAATTCACGACATATCATTTCATTCTTTTAACGTGGTATATGCTGATTAAAAAACAAAGAACAGAACATACAAGCTATATGACTTCAAAATGATGGCCATGCAGGCAGAGTTTGGCATGGGCGGAGTTTGGTTGTCACGCCTACACGTCGCTTGTCCCACCTACTACGCTGTGAGTGGATAACATGATTTGATTTTTCGACCCTGGTTTTACCAGACCCAATGATCGTTCTAATTGTGTGCGATGCGTGGATGACCCGTTGGTTCATGACTCGCCAGGCTTATTATAAATGTGACAGATATGGTTTGTTTAGTCCGAAAGTCATTTAGTCACCGCGGCATTACAGGTTAACGCTAAGCCTAAACCTAACCCCAACCCTAAATCTAACCCCTAACCCCGACCATACACAGTAAATGTTGCAGTGTCAAATCAACACTTAAAAAGTTAAATTTAACACTGTGTCTGAGTGTATTTGGTCCTTATCAGATTTGGTGTTAAATTAATTCTTTCCATTGTGTTACATTTGATTGCTGTTATGGGAGATGATTTGACCTGGTGGTGTTCTAGTGTAAAATTACCTCGAAATTGAGTAAAAATGTAACACTGGCTAATACTGTACAGCACCGCCGGCACGTCCATGAAGGCATGGGTATCTGCCTCTGAGCGGACGAAGGCCGTGAGGGCCTGCGACACGGCGAGTCGGCAGCGCTACTGTGACCCAAACCTCTGGGGTCTGAGCCGAACCTCGGCCCGCGCTAAGGGTCGGGTGCCGCATGAGTCATGATGCAATTAAAATGGCGGTCTTTAAAGTTTGAGAGAGGACGAGGTGGGTGGGCTTTGGGCAGGGCTTTGTAGAGTCATATTGACACAGTGCCTTGTAACTCTGCAAATTAACACCAACACTAGTAAATATTCAACTCCCTCTGTTGTTGTATTAACTCTGAAAGAGCCAATGTATTTTTACACTGCATATTTAACACTGCAGAATTTACTGTGTACACCTAACCCTAAGCCCAACCCTGAACCTAACCCCTACCTTAACCCCTTCCCAGAACCCCAAATCCTGACTTTTGTGACAAAACGACCTGCTCCCATGTGAGAGTTGTCTCTGCGCTGACACCTTAAGGCCGGTGTGGGGATGACATGAAATACGTAATATGTTTTTTAAACGGGTGTAAATTAAACAGATCCATCATGTTTGTCCTCTAATGGGTTCTTCATCTGAGTGAGAGGTCAATCAACCAGTCCCATCGGCTGGCAGCGAAATGTAATGCTTCTGTCATTTCCTTTCTGCTTCACCAATCAGCTGAAACACAGCGACGCAGTTCATATATAATATTAATATATTAATTCAACATTAAAAAAATGTGAAGATGGATGCATTATGCTGTATATTTAGCCTAATTAGTAATTAGGGTGGATTGCCATAGTGTAGGCCACTGCCTAATGAGGGACACATAAGCTAACCCATTAAGTTCAACGGTTTAAGACTACATTTTACTGTATGGGGTGGATTGTCCTAATGTGGACGACCTGAGATCCAGTGGCTCTGGATCCTCCCTAATGTCAGTGAAACTATGGTTAAAGCAAACAATGGTAATTGTTGTGTGCGCCGCCGCTTTCAAGGGTTAGCGGTGGCGCTTCCAAAGCCATGCTGTAGGGGGCGCTACTTGCCCTGTTCAAGGCACTCTGTGCTTGCCTTTTGGTTGAGTTGAGGCACGAAGAAGAGTAAGGCTAACTGGCTAACTGCTAACACCTGTGGCTCACCCTATATAGATGCAGGCGTTCATCGACTCGGCCTGCTTGCATTGTCCTGCATTCAGAGGCTGAGTATTATGCATTTAATCATCCAATGGTTAATTACTCTGCCTCTCCTATGGTTTCTGCCGACATGCAGGTGTTAAGGCTAGATGCAATCTTTTACCACACCTGACCTGTACGTGCACTTCATTTACTACGTGCGATAGATCTTTTTATGTAATGACACACCTGATTTGAGGTGTTAATTCATAACATTTTTAAAGATGAAGATAGAAAGTTATGTATTCGATTTTAGGTTTCATTTTTTTAAATTGTGTATTGGAATTTAAACCACACTCATTCAAACACAATAGATTTCGCATTGAAACAGAATCTGAAACAGAACACAGAGGCGAGATGTTTCCGCAGGCACCTCAGCATCTCGTCTCTTAACAACTCAGTTCTCTAAATGTTGCTTGTGGAAAGTCTTGCAGAAAACATAAAAGAACCAGAACACAGAACCAAACCAGAAAACAGAACGGAACCAGAAAATAGAAAGGAACCAGAACACAAAATCAAAACAGAACACTGAACCGAACCAGAAAACAGAACCGAACCAGAACACAGAACAGAACCATAGCAGGGAATGTGGCTTATTTTTTTTATCTATTGGCATTTTAGTTTCCAGAAAACAAACATAGGTTAAAATGTTTGCAGCACCATATTTTTTGGCTGACAAAAGAAACATGGACATTAGTGGAATAACCATTTTAATTCAATCACTTCCAAGGCTATTTTGTGTTCGTATGTCTAAAACCTCAGTCAAAATGTGGTTGTAACAGTGTGTTCAAACCAGTAACGTCTTGACTTGCCCATGGCTTGGCGGCAGCGGCCATTTTGGAACCAGCGTGCCGCCAGGCCGTGACATCACATGCACCAGCCCTATTACTGTGTGTTCAAAGCCACCACCACCTACCATGTCCAATTACTGTGTGTTCAAAGCCACCACCACCTACCTTGTCCAATTACTGTGTGTTCAAAGCCAATACCACCTACCACGTCCAATTACTGTGTGTTTAAACCAGTGAGCTTCATGCTTGGTGAGGCACTGACTACCAGAGTCAGATTTACAATTTATATGAACCCAAAAAGGTTATCTTATTACTGGACTGGTTATTTCATATCTGGTTATATCATCAGCATCCTTCACACACACACACACACACACACACACACACACACACACACACACACATACACACACACACACACACACACATCAACACACACACACACACACACACACACACACACACACACACACACACACACCACACA
>OMKY01213530.1:0-13169 GCA_900302395.1 Bregmaceros cantori | reverse complement strand
CAACACGATATCGGTTTAGAAAAATACTCGTTTTTCACTTCTCTACGTTCTGGTATCGTTTTAGAAGACTTATCCTCATGCTAGAAGTATGATTTTCACACAGCACATGGACAAGCATGTCATGATGACGTAGCAATGAAACACTGGTTCCGACGTCGCAAAACGGCTGCGGCGATAGCGGCAAGCTAGTTCTGGACGTCGCAGGGCGACTGCAGCAGTCAAAGAGTTAATTTGACTTTAATTAAAAACAAACTTTGTACATTTATGTACATTTAAAAGAGTTAAATCGACTTGATTTTGTTGAATCTATTTGAAAGTAATCCAAAAGTAATCCGTTACTTTTAAAATTGGGTAACAGGATTACGTTACGGATTACAATTTTCAATGAGTAAATTGCGACTAACGGATTACTAAAATTTTCAACCCTATTGCCGTTACCGAGTACTACCGTTTTTTTTTTTACTATAATAGTCAATGAACGCTCATATTTATTGTAAATGTATTTACATCCTCAGATTGTTAATAAAACATTTGCATTGAGTCTTGTACGATTATTTAATGCATGGAAAATCATGTTCAATGAGTCCAAAACCACAAGGTAGAAAAAAATGTTTTATGTTGGCGCAAAACCAAGCAGCTTTATTGAGAGATTTTTAACAACTTTAATGTATTCATACTTCTCAATCAATTCATCAGTAAGACAACTCAAAATGTAAATAAATGTAAAAAAAAAAAAAAAAGCAGAAAATTCGGGACGGTTCGGGGACGATTCGGGACGGTTCAAAACGTTTTTCGGGACAGTTTCCGGACGGTTGTGAAAAAAGTTAATTTTAACCCCTGGACAGGAGATCTGCTGCAATGTTATCTGGTCCAGGTAGATAAACTGCACGAATGCTTGCGAAGAGAGGAGCAGCCCAAAGCAGTAACTCCCGAGCCACCTGCAGTAGCCTCGCTGAGTGAACTCCTCCCTGGTGGTTGATGTAATATACCACTGTGGTATTGTCGGTCTGAACCAACAAATGCCGGCCTTCCAAAAGAGGATGAAACTGCCGAGGAGCCAGATGCACCGCCCTCAGCTCCAGCACATTTATAAGGTCCCTCCGATCGGTCTCTGTCCATACGCCCCGTATTGACCTTTGCTGTCAGACTGGCATCCGTGCTCACTACCTCTCGTCGGTATGCAATGACTCTCAATAGGACACCTTTTAGGAGATACACTTGAGACTTCCACGGCCTCATGGCGGACAGCCAACATTGGTCGACGTGGTCGACGGTCAGCCTCTTGAGACGGTCCCACTTGGGATTGAGACCCCAACTGTTGAGCTATCGTGGTGCAGGCCTCAACCTCAGCAGTCCGAGTGGTATAATCACTGAAACCGATGTCAGCTTCCCCAACTAAACTGGTGGGACCAACTGGAGATGCATGCCCAGTACTGTCTACAAAGCAGCTGCCCAAGGAATGCGACAGCTTTTCCTAAGCTAAGGCACCATGACACGGGGACAATGTGTCCAAACAGGGTCTCTCACATTGGATTACACTATGACGGGGCTGAACCCGCCGCGGAGCCGATGGCTCATTCAACGAGGAGCAGAGCAACATCATGGGCCGCCCTGCGTGGAGTCAGGTTCTACTAGAATGAACGTTGCAGACCCACCACCGCGGTGCAGTCTGTGCAACTGGCTATGGGGCCACCGAGGTATGTGTGGACACAACACATACATACACCAGACGTATCCTGAGGGAGGAAGTGTGCACTGCGTCAAGCTGGACGTCACCGAACACTTTCGCCAGGTTCTACAGGATGAGCGTTGCAGACCCACCCCCGCTAAGCGCCGCGGTCTCTGCAACTGGCCTCAGGCCAATGAGGTATGTGTGGACGCACCACGTATCCTGAGGAATAGGTGAGGCACAGGTACGAGAGACAAGTGGAATTACGGACGGGCGACACGGTTGGTATACACCTCCTACAAGGTGGCAGCGTCATTATGCCTGCCGTGAAATAGAACTTGAAGTTACGTGTGTAATCCCCTGTTCTATGAATCGGCGTTATGACGCCGCCTCCTTCATAGTCGCTCGTCCGAGGGGCGGGGCCCGCAATTTGCCTTATAAGCAATGTTAAGAGGACAGCCGTGCTCTTTGGCAGAGGCCAGGGCTCCGCCCCCGGCTGATTTCTATTGGTTTAATTCATCGGGACGGTCGAGCATTGGGTCACTCCCACACAAGGTGGCGACGTCATAACGCCGATTCATAGAACGGGAGTTACATACGTAACTTCAAGTTCTGCATATTACACATAAGGCATTTGTGTGCTTTGCAGTGTAATCACTCTACTGCGGCGCACAAAATTGTAGTGATTATTAACCTGAGACATTGTTGATATGGCAAACGTTGAACAACATTCAACACATTTTAAGCAGAGGAGTGACCAAAAAAGGAAACGCTGTCGATTAATTGATTATCAAATTAGTTGCCGATTTTTTTTTTTTTTTTAATATGTTTTTATTGAGGACACACAGAGAGGTGAGCAGTGGTACAAATCAACATCTTCCTCATCATTTTCTTTTGGAGCATGAAATGAAACAATTAAAACGGGAAAATAAATGAATGAAATGAAGAGCAAATAAAACAAAATTAAAATAAAACAAAATTAAAAATAAGACCAGATATCAAGCAGCTTACAAGTCCTCCGAGTGAGACCAGCTGACTCAAGGTGGGACAGTGCCCACCCGTGGCACGTAGCCAAGTGTTCCAGCAGGGGGAGCCAAGTCTTCTTAAACAGAGCAGATTTATCCTGTAACATGTACCTTATTTTTTACAGGTGTCAGGTGTTCAAGAGCTCTGATAACCAATTTTCAAGAGATGGGATTTTATTCCCTTTCCTTTAATGCCTAAGGATTAGCTTTTTAGCAATTATCAAGCAGTAAGAAATAAAGATTCTATGTGTGGGTTTCAATGCATCTAAATCATCACTCACTCCCAAAATAATCAAAGAGGAATCAGGTTGGACTGGGATTTGGATTGCCCCGGATATTATACTGAAAATTCCTGTCCAGAATGGGCGGAGTTTAGGGCAGTCAGCAAAGCTATGGAGGAGAGAGCCCACCGATGTTACATTTTTCACATGTAGAAGACACCTCAGGGTATATCTTAGTCTTTTCTTAGAATAATGCAGACGATGAATAATTTTAAACTGTATCAGACAGTGACGAGTATTTCGTGAGCAAGTATGGATAGATTTCAACGAGTCTTCCCAACGAGTCTTCCCAGAGGGAAGGAGAGATCGAGTTATTAAATTCATTTTCCCATTCTATTCTATACTTATCAGCCGAGGGTGAATTTAGATGGATTAGAATGTTATATATTTTAGAAATTAATTTCGGAGTTTCAGGTGTCAATTCCAAGGCTTCCTCAATATCAGACACTTTAATAACTTCAAATACCCTGAGGTGTGTTCGTACATAGTTAGATTCTGTTCTTTACCTCAACAGATGCACTATAAATGTGTTGTGGTTTAAGTGAGCTACTGCTGTTAACCACTATTTGTGTGTTGTCGTTTCAGATTTGGCTTGTTACAAACGAGAAAGCACCATTGTTGCATAGAATTGAGGCCCTTTTAATGGGAAGAGTGCTACTTTAAATAAGTTATGAAAATGTGGTGGTTTCGCGTTGCGGCAAGATGTGCAAATAGGCCAGAGATTACTGAAGCGAAGGGGGATGGGGTCCGGTGCAGTCTGGCATCTGCTCCGGCCTCCTGGCCTATTGGGCTTGTGACAATGCGGCCCTCTGAGCAAAGTAGTTATAGTCCTCACTCTGCATCGCAAAAGTGTTGAGTGGTATAGCAAAACGTGGTCCACCATGGGCCACTTGACTTTTACTTATTTACGCTTTGAATAACAACCGTTGGGTGCATTTCCTCAGAGTCTGTCAATTCAGACAAATTTTAGATTCACATTTAGGGAGCATGTTAAAGCCACCTATTTTTAAAATCATAAAAGCACCAATGTTGTGCCGTTTTTGTGTACATACCATTACAAATAACACATTCAATATGACATTTCTTTCATTCTGTTCCCATCCATTCTGTTCCCGTTCAGAATTGCATTTAGCCAAACTAGTAATAATCAGAGGGGAGACATATTTTCATTATAATGGAGTGTACTCTTTGAACAAAGCATCTTTTTGTTCTGTTCTGTTACTTTTCCATTTGTTAGGATGTGCTGATGACATTCATTCATTTTGTGGCATTTTGTGGGATGAACATAAATACTCGTAATGATGAAGGGCCAAACATTTAACTTATGTTACCCCAAGGTTTGCAATTCATCCAAGGGATAAGCAACACATTTGCTGCAATTTCAATCCATAACAATAACACTGGAATACAAAATGGGTATTCATATCCATGAAAATCATCCAGAAAGATTCAAGGCAACCAAGAGTCTCCAGAAACTTGATGACTTTAATAGATTCAGTATCAAACAAAACAAATGTAACTGGTACAGTTAAATGGTCGAAATCCGAATTGCTTTGACTGTTCCTAGACTATGGCTATGTTTTGAAAAATATAAAACCTCTTGTTTATGAGAACACAATGAAATGACGCACAGTTCAACTATGCCATTCAGATACTACATCAAATCAAAACCTGAAACAAAACTAAATACACCTATGAACATATATACATTGGGGTTCTATTTACATTGCTTTTAATTTTACAGTATTACAACATTTCAATGGAAAAACAATTCAATACCGCCAGCAAAATGAAATTGTTAATTTCAAAAGTAAAGTCCAAGGATGAGTAGAAGTTAACTGGCACGGTATTGATACAGGAACTACAGAAAGTGCATGGATATTCCTTAGACTACAATTAACTCATCTTATGGCATTTATTGTGCCATGACACAACTTCTTCAGTAGCTCTACAGTCTGTCTCACTTGTGAATTTGGTGCAGTAAATCTTGCAGTACACTTCCAATGGTATCGCCACCAGCTTTTTCATTGTCCTTTTTCATTGTCATCACTACTACTGCCCCTTACACCTTTGCGCATGCCAATTGCAGGTCTAACCCAGTTCCTTCCAGGAACAATGACATTGGGATTCTGTATAAGCATGCCGCCTGGAGGAGTAGGCAACAGAGGTCCTTTATGTTTAAGCGACAGTGTGGATGTGGCAAAACCTTTTGTTTCCGGTGTTGGCAAAAGTGATGTTTGTCCTGTTCCTTTCATGTTGGGTTCCTTGTTGGAATTTGATTCAAAACCACTTCGCGGCGCAGAGGTTTGCCTTAATGATTGTCCTGCAACAGGACCTGCTGGCTGTGATCTTAGTGCTGCGGAAGCCGAGTTTAAATCAGATTCTTTCATTTCAGCCCTTTGATCATCGTTGTGACTCATTTTTGGCCATGTGTTCTGTAGAAATGGGGCTTTTACTTCTCCACTGGTGCTACTTTCTAAACCATGGTCTATACTCTCAGGTTCCCTAGTTTTTGGTCCAGTTTTGGTTTGTTTTTTTTCCGCTGAACTAGCCTCATCTTTTGGCTGTCTTTCAGGGTCCCTCAAGTCTACCTTACTTGAACTACCCCTATCAGGAATGGGCTCCCTGGTGCCTTTTTCTGACCTCTTTGCAGTAGAACAAGGTCCGTTAGAATCTGGTCTACTTTTTTCCCTCTCATCAACACCAGACCTTCTGCAATCTGACCCACCCAGTCCTCTTTCACCAGCACCTCTCGAGTATGGCCTATCTGGTCCCGGATCATCATAAGCCCTAAAGTGTGGCCTACCCAGTTGTCTCCCATCAGAACCCTGTCTTCTAAAGTCTGGTCCACCAGGTCCTCTGGAAGTTGGAGAGTCAGGACGAAATTGCAAATTATTTGGCCTCCTTTCACCAGGACTAGTTCCCCTAAATTCTGGACCATCTGACCTTCCCCTACAAGGCCCTGATCTTCTAAAGCTTGGGTCATCACACCCCCTCCCCTCAGGACCAGGTCCCCATCTGTCTGGACCATCTGGCCTTCTCCCTTTGGGACCAGGTCGCCCAAAGCCTGGACCATCAGGCCTCCTCCCCTCAGGGCCAGGTTCCCATCTGTCTGGACCATCTGGCCTTCTTCCGTTCGGTCCAGGTCGGCCACAGCCTGGACCATCATTCCCCCTCTCCTCAGGACCTGGTCCCCACCCGTCTGGACCATCTGGCCTTCTCCCGTTGGGTCCAGGTCGGCCACAGCCTCTAGTAGGGCCTGATTTCCTGAAGCTTGGACCATCAGGCCCCCTCCCCTCAGGACCACATTCCCACCCGTCTGGACCATCTGGCCTCCTCCTGTTGGGTCCAGGTCGGCCACAGCCTGGACCATCAGTCCCCCTCTCCTCAGGACCTGGTCCCCATCCGTCTGGACCATCTGGCCTTCTCCTGTTGGGTCCAGGTCGGATACAGCCTGGACTATCAGGCCCCCTCTCCTCAGGACCTGGTCCCCATCCATCTGGACCATCTGGCCTTCTCCCATCAGGACCAGGTCGCCTAAAGCCTGGACCATCAGGCCTCCTCCCATCAGGACCAGGTCCCCATCTGTCTGGATCATCTGGCCTTCTCCCATCAGGACCAGGTCCCCTTCTGTCTGGGCCATCTGACCATCTTCCATCAGGACCAGGTCCCCTTCTGTCTGGGCCATCTGACCATCTCCCATCAGGACCCCTTCTGCATGGGCTGTCTGACCTTCTCCCAGGTCTCCTAAAGCCTGGATCCTCTTGCCATCTCCCATCAGAGCCTGGTCGCATAAAATCTGGATCACCAGGTCTTCGACCATCAGGGCGACCTCCCCTAAAGGGTCCATCTGGCCCTCTTCCCTCAGGGCTAGGTTCTCTTCTGTTTGGATTATCTAGCCTTCGACCATCAGTACCGGGTCCCCTGAAGCATGGACCATCTGGAACTCTTCCCCCAGGACCAGGTCTCCTTCTGTCTGGACCATTGAAGTCCATATTATCTGGGCCTCTTCCTTCAGAGCCAGGACCAGGTCCTATGAAACCCATATTATCTGGACCTCTCCTAAAGTCCATATTACATGGGCCTCTCCTATCGGGTCCAGGGTGCCTAAAGTCTGCATCATCTGGACCTCTCATATTGGAACCTGGTTCCCTGAAGCCCATATTATCTGAACCTCTATGATTATCCCTGAAGTCCATGCGTCTCCTCTCAGTGTGTCCTTCTCGGAACTCTACATCACCCGATACTCTCCCATCAGCTCTCCAGAAGTCTTTGCCCTCTGTACAATTCAAGTCAGAATTTGTTTCCTTGAAGCTTCCGTTATCTGGATCATTCATGAAGTCTGGCCCAGTAGGTGCTCTCCGATCAGGATTATTTTCACCTCTCCATGGTCGTCTGAAATCTGTTCCCTCTGGCTCTTGTTGACTGGATCTACTCTCAGGTGCAAGTGCTTTAAAACCCGAATCTTGTGGCATCCTTTCATCAGGCAATTGTGGACCAACTGTGTTGCTTATATTTGGGTTGCGTTGACGGGACTCTGGAGTGCCCGCTCCTGCCATATGGTCAAAACGTTTCTCCCCAAAATCAGGCACACCTGTTCCTATCCTATCACGAGGCCCCCTCCCATCAGGACCATCTACTTGATCAAAGTCCAGGCCAATTGGTCCTCTCACGGGCCTTTGTTCTTTGAAATCTGGACAACTTTGTACTCTGTTATCCAGAGCTGATCTTCTCAGATCTGGACCACCGATGTTAAATGCTCCAAAATCAGGACGACATGTTCCTCTTCTTTCAGGGCCTGTTGCCCTAATAATGTCTTGTCTATCTGGCTGTCTGTTATCTGCCCTTGTTTCTGGAAACTTTTCACCAGATCTTCTCATTTCTGACTCGCATGGATGCATCCCAAGCTTTAGTTTGCTTAAGTCCCCCTTAGGTCCTGGTCCACAAAAAGCAGGACCACCAAGACCAAGTGCCCTGAGGTCCAGATCAGAGGCTGGTTTTCCAAAATCAGGGGCACTTGTCCCTCTTCTTAGACTTGGCAGCATGAAGTTTGGTTCATGTTGGAACTTATGATCTAGCATGTTCTCCCTTAGGCCGGGACTTATACCACTTCCTTTGACATTTAGGTTATTTGGCACATCAAATAATGGTCTCTGTAAACCTGCGCCACCTTGCCTTTCATCCAATCCTTGAGGCTCATTAAGTCCACTAATCTCTGCATTACCCAGTTCCTCCAACATCGCTCTTGTGCCTCGGAAAATTGGATCATCAGGATCATTGCAATCTGAAGCTATTGGTCCCTTCGGTTCAGTCTCCTTTCTATCCACTGTTCTATTGGGTCTTTGTATTCTCATCTTCTCAAGGTCTGCCCCCCTAAAGTCTAGATCTCCAGGCCTTGTGTTGGGGAAACCTGGAACTAGAAAAGCTGGCTTTTTGCAAACTGATTCTGTTTGAAAGTCCCGGACACTGATCAAAGGAGCTGGTCGTGAGCCCATTATATTTAGATTGGAGTTGACACTTTGACATTGCATTAGAGTTGGCGGCATGCCTATATGTTGTCGTAAGCCAATGTCATCAGAGCCTATCGTGAAAGTTGGTGCTCCATGTCCCTTCATGAATGTCACCGTTTCCTGACGATCTGGAAAATTTACATTTTTCTGGAAAGGTTCCATTGCTACCTTCTGTGCAGGTTTAGGCCATGGATTCTGAAGGTCATTGACATTCCCAGATGCTTTCCACTCATTTTGTACATCAGGTAGACCAAAGGCTGACCCTTTCCATTCCGTTTTTGCATCACGCTGAGGACATATCAAATGTTGGGGCATAAGATTGCCTACATTTGATACTGTAGAAGTGCCTCCCATTTTCGGTTGTAAGGCATGGACAAGTCCAGGTATGTGCATCACTGGTTCTGTAGCGCTTTGTGGAGCTGGCTGACCAACGGCAGAGATAACATCATTGCTTTGACATAGTTGTTGTGATGCTTGGCCAGGAATGAATGCCAGGCTTTTATCTTTTTCTGGAATATTCATTTGATTCAAATTCGTCACAGCTGCGAGTGGAACATTTTGCATTGGACTGTCACTTAGTGAGTTGACAACATGCGAGACGGCTCCCTGCACATTCAAATTAAAGACTACTGTGCTCGAGCTCATCATGGCTTGTTGGGAACAAACTGAAGCTGGATTTGGAGGAATAGGAGGTGCAACTGGCGAAGGTACGTTTAGTTGAGTTTTACAATTTTGTTGGCCTTGTATGTTGGGACCACCGATCATTTGCCAAATACCTGTGGCTGTGGCAATAGGGCTCTTTTTCAAAATCCCCTTTGGAGGCATCACACTGACCCGTAAAGCAGGCGTTATGAGATCACCCTTGTTGGCATTTTGTCCATTTTGATCTACAGGCTCTTCCACCTCCTTAGACTCCTCCATTTCAGTTTGCTCAGCTGACTGGGGTTCTGGATCAGGGCTTAGCGGAGAGTCACGAGTTGGAGGTTCAAGCACTCTTAGAGGTATAGCGCTATCAAGTTTGTCATCAAAATCCAAGCTATTCCTTGAAGGTTTTGACATAGTGTTCCCCTGCATGTGCCAGCTTGCATATTTGATTGGTTTAAGATCTACTTCACTCTCAGGGTTGGAGTTGGAAGCTGGACAGGATGTCACACAAGGTGTTTCTTCTGTTTTAGAGTCAACCTTCAAGGACAATTCACTCTCAAATGATGGTTCCTCCTTCTTTATAATCAGACATGCAGTACTAGGCGTTTCATCAGATTTGGTAACAGGTTCTGGCGTCTTTTTCAAATCCAGATTAACTTCATTCCTAAATGGGCGTTTTGGTGAATGCGATTTTCTTCTTTTAAAAGGAGGGGACTCTCTTTTTTCTCTTGAATGGTTCCGAGATGATCGGTCTCTACGATGTCTACTGTGGCGTTCACGAGAGTCATGCCTTGACCGCTCTGTCTCACTTCGCCTACGTCTGTCTTTATCCTTTCGCTTTCGCGAATGAGAAGGAGATCGTCTTTGAGAATTTCTCGTAGGACTTCTACGATGTTCTCGCCGTCGTCTCTTCGGTGACTGGCGTCGCCGATTACGTGAACTGGAGGGAGAGCGTTTGCGCGGGGAACCCTGTTGTGAACGTGACATTGAGACTTCACGAGGCTTTGAGCTGTCTCCTTGGAATATATCATCTTGCATTTCATTAAAGAGTGATTCATCCTCTGGGTCATAAGCTACATCAGAATCTTCAATCTCTCCTGCAGAGAAATATGCTTCAGTTTCCTTCATATTTTCTTCTTCCTCAGTGACAGCAGATTTTGTGGGCTCGACTTGTGTTTGGTTGGTGGTCGTTTCAGTAGTCTGGTCATTAGAAGAATCAGGAAGACATTTGTTGTCCTCTAGCTCCAAAGAGGTCTTGGTTGGTTCTACTGCCACTTCTTGCAGAATGGAAAGTGCAGATTCTGACCCAATCTTTGGATCCGAGAACCGAGCCATGAACATTCCTACAGCCTCCTTCTGCTGTCGCAAAGCCTCTTCTTGTTCTTTCAACTGTCTTTTTTGTTCTTCAATTTGTTTATTTAATTCAGCAAGCAATCGCTGTTGTTCAGTCAATGTCTTCACCAATGTAGGGGTCCCCGTTTCTGTTGTTGTTACAGGCACAGTGGGCTCTGTTGAAGTCGCAGCCTGATTTGGTGCCAACATTGGACATGGTGTGGATTTTGGAACAGGCTTCTTTTCAGGGCTCTCTTTGTTGAAGTCATCAAACAAAGTTTCATCTTCTGGGTCATATTCCACATCATCATCTGCAAAAGTGGATGGTGCAGCTGGCTCTGCAGGAACTTGGAAAGGGGTATGCACATTTCCATATCCCATTGCAGGGTCATATTCCTCCTCGGGATCATATGGTCGATCCAGGTCAAGATTGCTGTCCATCTCTATTTCCTTGGCTTTAGATTTCTGTCCAAATTGTTGAACAATTGGGTCTACCATTGGACATGTTTGAGATGTTTTTGTAACGGGTTTTGGAACCGCTTTTGCCTCAGGTGGGGCGAGTGTATCAGGAGTCTTTGTTGTAAACAAGCTTTTCAAGACTGTTGGCAGAGCTTTTGTTGCTGTGGGATTCTTTTCATCAGGCTTCATGGCAGGAGACTGTTTCGGAGGTAGACCAGAAGTTGGAAAAGAAAAAGTCTCTTTGTTTGAAGGCAAAGTCTTGTTTGAAGACTTTGAGAACTTTGACGTGATGATAGAGGCCACTGAGGTGCTAGGAGGTGAACCTGGGATTGGGGTTTCTGGGTCATAGGGTTGGAATATGTCGAGTTTGTCAGAACCGTAAAGAGATGGTGGTTTGGGTATCCACATAGGATCTTTAGACATTTGGATTTTCTGCCTTTTATCCTCATTCTCCTGCAGGTGCCCTGGTCGCTTTGTTTTCTGAACAATTGCGAGGCCGAGCAGAAGATTGGGACGGCTCTTTTCAAATCCTAAAAGAAAGGAAGGAAATAAGATGCACATGTTATGTAATGCAGACATAAGAATCAATATTTAATTATATTAAGAAAATAAGGAACACATTTCCCCAGCTTTCATTGAAAATTCCATGCAGTGAAAAGGAAACTGAAAGGTTTAAAAGCTGCTATAATAATAATTTATTATTACCAAACAATCAAAAATGTTATACTACAATATTTAGAGGCATCTTTTCTCATGGAGAATATCCCAAAACTATGAGAGTTACGGAACAAACCAGCATAATAGAATATCAACTTCATCATTTTATGTTTATTTGGTCATGCAGTCCTGCCAGCAGAAAAATGATACCTGAATTTTGACATGCCTATCACTGCCCAAAACACCTTTTGCTGTTACTGTCAGTTATGAACCAAGTTAATCTAGTGATTAAGGCACAAGTAAAAGTTGACATTGAATTTTCCAAAAACGTTGGATGACAATCATCATTTAACATCTACAGTTTACATTCGCCGCATGCGTGAACACCGCGGTCCACAGGATGCCTACTCGCGGAAGCCTACGCGCGCATATGCGTGCACGACCGTGCCCAGCAGCGTAGCATGCACTTGTCTGGCCATGTGTGCTTATCGACGCGGGCTGTTTCGCTGTGTGTGTTGATGTGTGTGGGTGTGTGCGGCGGGATTTATGAGGTCTCTGTAATGAGGGTGAACTTGAAAATTTAATTTATATTCTCAATATGGACCATTTCTATCACCTATCTACTTTTTGTTTGTTCATGTTAAAATTGAGGTGTGTATCAACAGTGCACATTTGATGGAAGTGTCAACGATTGTTCAGATGTGCGTGCGTGATTGCGCGCATACTTGTGCAGGTGCACACAGCCAGAGCCAAATGATTGTTTTTTTTTTACTTTGACTATTATTGAAATTGACAATTGTGCCAAATAGTTTGGGTACTACCAATTTTTGCAGGATCAGAACAGGGGGATCGGGACTCGGTATCGGAGATCGGGATTGGCCGATCATTAAAATCAATGGATCGGGAGCAGAAAAGGCGTGATCGGTGCACCCCTACTGGCAAATATTGTCTCAACATGTGAAACTAAATTCCTAGACACACACCTGTCCCGTTGAGAGGTAGCAAGGCAGATGGGATATCCTCTTTTGCACCAAGAGGAACGATGTACATGTCTTTGATGCTGCTGCCGTTTCCCACCACTCCAAAGCGCTGTCTGCTGTTGAAGTAGGAGAAGAGCGACACGTAGGCCACGTCTTCTTCCTCCGTTGCTGGGTGGAAGCGGATCACACAGAGCTCCTGCACAACATGTGAAAGATTCGTCAGCATGTGTCCTACTTAATACGTTTCTATGCAACACGACATTGGACGATTAGACCAAGAGCGACTTGGAATTTGACAATGGGCCGTGCCACCGACCGAGGTGGCGTGAGAAGAGAGACATTGGCCGTGTCCGAAATCGCTCCCTAGCCCCTAGCCCCTAGCCAGGGCACTGACTATATAGTCCACTCAATCTCAGCGACGAGATTTCGGACACTAGAATCGGCACTGTTAACTTACGTCACCGCTGTTGCATAGTTACGTCATTGCCTGTCTGCCTTAGCATTCGCATGCTTTTTTTAAAATAATAAATGTATACTTTAGCACAGAAAATCAATTGTGCTCACATTTATAATTATTTGCCGCCGTCGGTTGCTGCTGCGTCCTGTCGCCG
>OMKY01213527.1:0-15170 GCA_900302395.1 Bregmaceros cantori | reverse complement strand
AGCATCCGGGAAAGGGCCAGATTCTCTGTAGTTTAGAGACGGGCGCACAGTTCTCATGTCATGTGCTGCCCAAGTCGTCCACGAACCACACGCAACCCCGGGTGTTGTGCGCAGTAGGAACGCTATGAAAAATGCTAGGCGCAGGGAGAGGGCACTCTCGCTTAAGATAAAAAAAGTTTGACCGCGCTATTACCACGGTCCACGGTCCAAATATTTTTGGGGCCAGTTTGACGCATTGCGCATTCAAAATGGGGTGTTGCAACACGCGTGGGTCGATCCTCCGACCGGGGAGCGTTGGTGGCGCATCGTCGTTCCAAAAACGTTACGTAGAGCGGTCATGGAAGCGGCTCATGGCACACCGGGTTCCGGACACTTCGGTCGCGCGAAGACGTTGGCGCATATACGCCAGGCGGTCTTTTGGGGGTCAATGATTAGAGACGTTGACGATTCGCATGTGGCCGTCGGGTCAGTCAAAAGCGGCGCTTCAGCAACGCTAGTTGGGTTCGCGATGGAAGGTATAGCGGTGGATATCGTGGGGCCGTGCACTGAGAACGGGAACCGCTATATTCTGACCGCAGTAGATTATTTTACGAAGTGGCCGGAAGTTTATGTGTTCGCGGACCAAGAAGCCGAGACCGTCTGCGACGCGTTGCTGGGGGGTATGTTCTGTAGGTTCGGGGTTCCGGAGGAATTACATTCCGATCAGGGTAGGAACTTCGAGTCGCGGGTGTTTGCGTCGCTGTGTGACAATCTGGGCATAAGACCCGGACGACGCCTCTGCATCCTCAGAGCGATGGTCTCGTTGAGCGCTTCCATAGGACCATGAAAACCCAGTTAGTGATTATGGTTTCGGAAAACCAGAAAGACTGGGACGTAAAGTTGCCTTTAGTTGTTATGGCATATCGTTCAGCTGTGCAAGCATCCACGGGATGCACACCTTCACTGTTAATGTTAGGGCGTGAGTTGCGCACGCCGGCCCTGTTAGCTATGGGTCAGCCCCTGGATGTAGGTTTGGATGGGGGTCCGGAGTATGCGCGCAAATTACAGGACCGTCTCAAGGTCAGCCACGGTTACGCCAGCGGGTTCCAGGGGGGCGCAAGCAGTAGACAAAGGCGTTTCTACGATTTGTCCACTAAGGGGCGTCATTTTGAAGAGGGAGAGAAGGTATGGGTTTATAACCCTAAGAGGAAGAAGGGACGCTGCCCGAAGTTAGATAGTCACTGGGAGGGGCCTCAGCCTCGTTTGCCGAGTTTGACCTGGGGCGGGTGGAACTTGTGGACTTGGAGTTTTGTTTTGAGTGAGTGCAGTGGTGGAACGTTTGGTGCGTGTATGGGGTGTGCCTGGGGCTCATGCGAGGAGCCCATGTAGGGATGTACGAGTGGTGTGTTTTTTTGTTTTTGTTGGTGCTGGCCGGCTCCGGGGTGGAGCCTCCCGAGGAGGGGAGGCAGTGTAATGACTGTCGTCTGCCGCTAGGGGCGCCATGCCGGGGGCTATATGAACGAGGGGCTCCCGCCCCTCGCTCACTTTGCTTCCTGCTGCCCCCCTGCGAGCACCTGCTGTGTGTGTATGCCTGCTGTGACCTAGAGTGCTGCCAACCTTTAATAAACGACCCTGCACAGTCGTCAGCCCGAGCATTAACCTTGGGGTGTCAACAGCCGTGGCGGACGCGGGGATTTAGAA
Source organism: Bregmaceros cantori (assembly GCA_900302395.1). Lineage (NCBI taxonomy): Eukaryota > Metazoa > Chordata > Actinopteri > Gadiformes > Bregmacerotidae > Bregmaceros > Bregmaceros cantori. The sequence goes on along the minus strand of OMKY01213527.1, from coordinate 13,490 downwards.
ACAGGGCCCTTACATCGCTGGGGCTTTGAGTTTCTTTATCTCTCTTTGGCTCTAGTCACGAAGCTTGTCGCTTTTGCTGGGCACCCCAGGGGAAACCTTAAAATACAGCTACAATACCTTTAACCTAACCCTAACCTTAACCTAACCCTTAACCTAAACTTTTACCCAACCCTAACCTTAACCCTAATCCTAACCTTAACCTTGACCTAACCCATACATTTAACTTAACCCAACCCGAACTGTAACCCTAATCCTAACCTTAACCTAGACCTAACCCATACATTTAACTTAACCCAACCCGAACTGTAACCCTAATCCTAACCTTAACCTTGACCGGCAGAATTATCCGATTTAACAGAGACCAGCGGGGGATTTAATGAACACTCGTACACATGGCTTGCATCATCATGAACAGAACATAAAAAACCACCCCTTTCGGCTATACACAGATAATTACATCACATCCGTTTAGTACCATATACTACACCCCCCCTTTGTTCATTTCAAATGGCACTTTCACTTTCAATAAACATTTCTTAGAATTAACTTCTGTTTCAACTGATGCAGTAAAATTATCATCAATATCATCTGCTGTTAACTTAGCACCTTTAATCATGAACATATTTCAAAAGGTAAACGCTTTCATACATCATCGTACTGAAACAGGCAGTGTATTGTAGTTAACCGAAGGCGCTAAAAGTGCTCATTGCGTTTTTCATTTCATTTGAGCTGCATTTAGGCAGTGATCATAGTACTGCATATGATACGTTTTTTATGTAACGTTGATATCAAAAATATATTTTTTTAAATATTCCCCACAGTGTGTAGATCCTTTTAATCTCTAGGCTCAAGTGCTAAGTACCCTAAGGTTTAATATAACCATACATAATAAACAGTACAATACAATATTATAATATATAATATGATATGAACACAACATTGGTGTAGTTGGCTGCCATATTCATATATGAAATTATTATAACTGGATATAGTGTGGTTTAAGAGTCAAATGGCTAACCCTGAGGATAGAGTCTGATAGTGGGTTTGAGGGGCCCCACCCCACCACACGCAGCTGATAAGCAGCTAGCAGCAAACACACACAGCAGCGCTGGGTCACAGCTTCCACCAACAGTTAGGAAAGCTAACTTATTTAGTTATTTTTTCTTCCGGGGGTCGGCCCGCGGGGGCGGGAGCTTGGGAAGCCCAGACCTCCCTCTCCCCGGTTCCTTCTTCTAGCTCGTCCAGTGGGTTCCTGAAGAGTTCCCAGTCCCTCCAGCGCGTCCAAAGACATTAAAATACCGACTGCCAAGCATTTCCTGTTGCTGCTCCATCGTCAGAGAAATATGATGAATGACTTCAGCCGTTTCTTACATTCTGAGGACCCCAGAGTGGCGTCCGAGGCGCTATTTGTGTAGCGAGCGGAACTTAAAATGCTCTCGCCCAAGGACAAAATCCTTCTCTTAGAAATCTGGGCCACGGTCACACCGTCCGCTTCCAAACTAGGAGCAGAGGCCCTAAACAGGTATGCTAGTCTGCTTGTGTGATTACTATTTGGATTGTCTAATTAGAATGGGTATTTGTGTGCCTCTTTAAACTTTGCTCTTCATGTCCAAACAGTTTTACCGTTGCTGATTTGATTGATGACAGTTCTGTGGGATTATTTTCGAATGGACTTGACATACAAACTACAGCTGCAACCGATTAATCAATTAATCGATAATAATCGATTATTGAAATAATCACCAACTAATTTGATAATCGATTAATCGGCAACGATTAATCGTTTCATGGTTTGGCCTATTCTCTGCTCAAACATGTTGAATATATGTTGGTCCCAATGCAATGTTTCCAGTGTCAAGGCCCCAATACAATAAAGACATGTAAGGTTGCGTGAAAGCCCAATATGTTGTAATTTAGCCTGTAAGAGTAGGCTCTTTCATGCTATTACTATAAAATGGAGATAGAGAAACAGCAAAATGTTTGTAATATTACCATTACAAACTTTTAATAATGTTTCATAATCATAATTAATGGAATAATCATTCTGATTTTAAAGGAAAAATGAAGCGATTCATCGATTAATCGCCAGTAAAAATGGTAGATTAATGGATTATCAAAATAATGGTTAGTTGCAGCCCTAATACCGACCCTAAACAGAACAACACTGGATCCGCCTCTGGAGGAGGAGCACCCATGTGGTGCACAGTCTGCTACTAACTCCTAAGTGGAGTTGGAGAAATATGATGATGATGGTGATGATGATGGTGATGATGATGATGATGATGCCATAACCTCAGTTGAAATATAAGAATCCTTTACTTTCCTACACAGTAAATTCTTCAGTGTTAAATATGCAGTGTCAAAGTTCATTGACTCTTTCACAGTTATTACAACAACGGAGGGAGTCGAATATTTACTAGTGTTGGTGTTAGTTGGAGTTACAAGGCGCTGTGTCAATTAGACTCTACAAAGCCCCGCCCAAAGCCCGGCCCAACTAATCCTCTCTCAAAATTTAGAGTCCGCCATATTCATTGCGTCGTGACTCATGCGCCACTCGACCCTTGGCGCGGAGCGAAGTTCGGCTTGGACCCCAGGGGTTTGGATCGCAGCGGTGCTGCCGATTCGCCGTGTCGCAGGCCCTCGCGGCCTTCGTACGCTCAGATGCAGACGCTCGTCCCTTCACAAACATGCCGGCGGTGCTGTAAAGTGTTAGCCAGTGTTAATTTTTTACTCAATTTCCAGTTAATTTTAAGAGGAGTTAAACACTATGGAAAGAGTTAATTTAACACCGAATCTGATAAGGACCAAATACACTCAGACACGGTGTGAAATTTAACTTTTTAAGTGTTGGATTAACACTGCAACATTTACTGTGTAGGTTGGTTAGTGTGTTTATGCACCTTTCTCTATAAAATTCAACGCTCCTTCCCGTTCTTCTCTGTCATCGCATGTTAAAGGGATTCTGCCATCATTGAAAATTCAAATATAAATGCTGTTCTGTGGAATGCCTCGAAGCAACTTTGGTCACGATTTAGTGCTGTACAAGAACCCATCAAGTTGAGAATACAAGGCCAAACGACAATACGCAATATCACTTTTGGATTTTTTAATATAATAGGAAAATTCTCTACTCCCAAACATAGAAACAATGAATGTCAAAGATTGAATGAAAATCGAAGGTCTATTGCTTATAGATAAATATATAGATCTTTTGATATTCTCCAAACCCCTAACTCTAAGAATATTTCTGGTTGGACATGATTTGTCTGATAAAGGTTTCTGTGATACCATTGAGAAGAAGACGTTAACCTTCACCGATTGCACAGTAAACTCTGCAGTGTTAAATATGCAGTGTCAAAGTTCATTGACTCTTTCAGAGTTATTACAACAACGGAGGGAGTTGAATATTTACTAGTGTTGGTGTTAATTTGCAGAGTTAAAAGACACCGTGTCAATTAGACTTAACAAAGCCCCGCCCAAAAGCCCCGCCCACCTCATCCTCTCTCAAACTTTTGAGGTTGCCATTTTCATTGCGTCGTGACTCATGCGGCACCCGACCCTTGGCACGGACCTAGTTTCGGCTCGGACCCCAGGGACTTGGGCCGCCGTGGCGCTTAGGGCAACACAGCGTGTCGCAGGCCCTGGCAGCATTAATCCGCTGAGATGCAGACGCCCGTCCGTTTATGGGCGTGGCGGTGGTGCTACCCTCTGCGCCCTTCCCTCGGCATACGGCTACCCACTGTCTCGAGTTGACGTTTATCACTATGGAAAGAATTAATTTAACACCAAATCTGATAAGGATCAAATACACTCAGAAACAGTGTTAAATGTAACTCTTCAAGTGTTGATTGAACACTGCAAAATTTACTGTGTAGTGTGAACCAAGTGGTGCCTTTTGACAATGAATCGGAATCATGTCTATAGACGAGTTTACGCACCCCAAACACAGGGCTGACATTTTCAAAATACGACTTGAAGTTACTCACATCGGTGTGGTCACATGTTTTTCTGGACTAATGGGATGGCTGCGTTCACTGATAAGTCGATCAAAAATGACTAAATGGAACAAGTTGCGCGGATTATTGAATCATGCGTTTGTGGGGCACGGATCCGCACTAGAACACCATCATTTTTTAAATAACGCAATATGTGTGTGTTCAAAAAGCTACGTAACAACACCGGAAGTCATATTCAGGGTAGAATTTTAAATTTTTACCCACCAAAGTTGTCTACTATATCAACGTTGAAATCGGTACAATTTTGCTCCACATTCAAATAATTTAAAAAAGTACTTCAAAAGTCAATTTACCTTAATTCTGTTTTGCTGTAAATGGTTGAATGTGTTATAGCCTTTTTTTTAAATATTCGGTAGATATATCGGTATCGGTCGGACCCTAGTAAAACGGATGGAGGGCGGGTGTTAAGTTGCTATTGGTTTGAGAGAATGTTCTAGACGCCGAGAGGGAGACTGACAGAGAGTGTGTGCCTTCATATCTACACATGCATGTATCCGGCCTCATATCGATATAACCATCATATCCATTTAAAACACGCAGAGGAAGAAGGGGAAACGAAAAATTAAATCAACGCATAACCTCTGAAATCACATGCACATGATACAAAAAACCTGGGTAAAAGGACACGTTGCCTGTACATTAAAATGATTGTTGCTGTTAAATGATGCTAGTGCAAAAAAGCAGACATAGAAAAAACTCATTTAAACACCCAATAAAATCTTTCTTTACAATAACAATTACATTCTTTGGCATGAAAAATACTTCCCAGCACAGCAAAAAATCACTCTCGGAAAACACATTTCATTTTGTGTCTTCTGTCGTTTAAAACACACACACACACACACACACACACACACACACAGAATATTGTCCAGACAACAGGCATTCAAGACGCATCCAGATCAGAAATTTAAAAAATAAGTTTATAATAAACAGGGTTGAGAAGTAATGGATTACATGTAATCAGATTACAGTAATCAGATTACAAAACATAGTAGTTGTAGTCCCTTACAATTCCACTTTAAAATATGTAATCTAGATTACAGTTAGTAATACCCTATACCCTATTTAAGCCAAATTACTTTTGGCTGAAATAGGGTATTACATCCACTTTCTCAATTGTTCTAAGGCCATTGTCGTACCTGGTAAATGTGCATGAAACAGACTCCCCTTCATAAGGGACCCCAACCACTGTCATGTGACACAGAAGTTACATTTATAGAGTTCCATTTTCCAATGTAATTAAAAATATTTGAAATGCATGCAATTGTCCAATTGCATGCAATCTCAAACGTACAATTGTCCGCTCGATGTACTTGGGTTATAATCTGATTACAATTTTTACTTTTAAAAAGGAACCTTCCCAACCCCAAACCCGTTACGCGTCGGCGCTTTCGCGCCGTTTATAGAGGCTAAGCAGTATGGTAAGCACCCGATAGCTTACTGTCGGGAGGCAGGGGAGGTAGCGCCTCCTACTGCTTAGCTCCGTAAAAGGCGCGAAAGTGACGCGTAACAGAACTATAATTCAAAAGAAAAAAGAAACTCAACACATTCTATATCATTTCTTTGCTAAAACAACAGCAATGTGTTATTTCTGTTCTGGTGATTTGAACGTCATTTGAAGCTATGCTTCAAAAATAAGCTCTTCGTAGGGATGTTGGCGATTAATCAAAAATTGATTAATCATAACTGATAACTGATCGACAGTATTTAATCGAGTAATTTGTTTTACACGTTTCACCAACGATGAAGAATCTCTTCCGGTCACCTTGTGGGTTTCACAAGGTCACGTCCTTATGTGTGAGTTGTTGGTACGTGGTCTACTTGCGCTTGACTAGACGTTATCAGGTGCTCGATTCCGATGTCCAGCCGTTATAATTTATAGCTCGTACTCCTCATATTTTATAGTCGGGTGATCTCCGTCTTCACCCTGCAGTAGTGTTCACTCGGTGAGGGCGCGTGGTGCATGGTCAACCCCGCCGCCAAGGTTCCGTCCCTGGGTGATTGGCTTGTACTATTTCAGTGTTGGTACTTTTTGAGAGTTTGTATACGACATCTTGAAGTGTGTTTTAAGCTTTGATCTTTACATATTGGATATTAGGAATTACTTAATACGGTCTACTGAACTCTCATCATAGATCCAATAATTCTTTAACCAAATTTTGACATCCCGAGCATTTTATCCGAAGTCAATCCATCACAAAAAATACACACAAAAAACGCACAAAAAAATGAGAGTTAATGCAAAGATCCTTGGGTTGTATTCTCCCATTGGGAAAGCAGTTCCAACGTATGCATCTCAATGCAACGTAAATATAAAGTTCGCAGTCTGCATACGTCCTATGATATCACGCATACCGTGGCTTTATTCCAACATCATTTGTTCTGGTATCACAACAATAATAACAATAATGTAAACTTCGAAGGGTGTTACAATGAAAAGACATCATTATGCAAAACACAGATATATATATATTTTAAATGCATGAATAAACATAGATCTCAAACAATGGCATGGCGGACATTTCTCATGCATCATCTAATAATCATGTCTATAAAACAACAATGGAACAAAAAAACATAGCACTGTGGTCTGTAAAGGGTTAAACAAGGTGCGTGTTTGGTGCGCAACACGACTTGTTGGTAAACTACGTGCCATCCTCACTAAGGCTACGTCCACACTAGAGGAAAACGAAACAAAAATGAGGAAAGAGATTTGAAGCGGATTTTAAAAATGTGCGTCCACAAATGGTGGATCTGTAAATCCTTGTGGACGGGCGGCAGTAGAAAATGATTCTAGAAGAAGCCAGAAGCATGGATATACCCCACCCGACATCTACTGCCACGAAAAAATCGCCGGGTACAAAAACACAACACAACTTCGCCGCCGCCCACATTGGCAACAATGCGACAATGACACGATAACGATCCATCTTGAAAGCTGGTTCAGTGTAAAGCGCATTTCGGGGTCCCCAAGCGCCGTTTTAATGTGGATGTCAGGTGTAAACGACAAAGAAAAATCCGGATTACACACGAAAAAGTTGTAGTGTGGACGTAGTCTAATTCTGAGTGATTTCTGTCTACGGCAACGATCACGCTATGGGTCAGATGGACTCTGGTGGAAAACCGTTTTGTTATTGCACGTAAAAACAGGCTGTTTTATATATTTTTTAACCCTTTAATACCAAGTTCAGCCACCCAGTGTGTCATCTAGATATTCCCAATGATTGCCTCAAACTGTTTTAAAAGGCACAGCTCAGAGAGAGGAGGTGTGTTAGTGGTAGCTTGTGATATGCCTGTCCTGTGATGCTTGGCGAGTCATAACGAAGGCATCGTCCACACATCGTACATCGCTAGATGCTTGCATTGGTTCTGGGAGAATCAGGCTTGCCGTCGGGACGGAATCAATCGACCAATCCGCGTGGATCAATCCACGTTACTTGTCCCACCTACTGCGCTGTGACTGGATAACACAATTTGATTGCCCCCTTTTTTTGCGTTTTCAGACTGGTTTTACCAGACCCAATGCAAGCGTCTAGCGATGTGCGATGCATGGATGATGCGTTGCTTCTGGCTCGCATGGCATGAGCCTTCTGAATGTGGCTTCATCTGATGTAATTATTATGCAGTGCCAAGAAAGTCTAGAAATAGTTCATGATTAATCAATAAAATGAATGACAATAGAGTCATTGCAATCGTATCTTGACGGGGAACACGCTCCGGAATGCCCTCTCTAACATATTAACATATTATGTTAGTATACTAGCTGCCCCACCCCGGAGCTACCGGGGTGGGGCAAGTAGGCTCCTCCCACTTGACATATTAATCACTGGTTATATGAAGTGTTGCGGGTGTAACTTGCTAAGTTGTCGATGGTTGGTGAAACTGAGGGTTTTTCCGTATGACTGATCTATGTCTCTGGTACATTCTTAAACACTGTTTCACAAAAAACTTTACCTCATCTCAAATACTTTCCCGTTCCGGTTTAACAAACTTTTCAGAGGACACTGAAAGAGAAAGGCACTATATTCACTAGCCTGGCAAGCCAGTGCCAACACGCATCATGCGCAGTTCATGGTCGCGGGTCTGGAGAAAGGGGAGGATCCAAATCAAGTTATCAAATCACAGCGCAGTAGGCGTGACGAGTGGCGGGGAGTGGGAGGAGCATCCTTTAAAAAAAAAATAGGGGGTGTGTGGTGGAGAGAGTGGTTAGAGAGTGCGTCCCCCTGACCATAGGTCGAGCAGTGCTGCAGGTACAAATCCCCTGTCCGGCTTTTCTGCAATGTCTCCCCCTGACTCTTCATCCCCGTTTCTGATTTAATCTTGTCACTATCTCTCTCAATGAAGAATGAAAAACGGCGCTTGCGCCCAAAAAATAACTTTTAAAAAATGTATAATTGAAGTGCGTACCAAACTGCGGCCACGTCCTACCTCACACAAAGCTCCGCCTTCACGGGGCTCTGATTGGACCGAACGAATGACATCATTGGGTCTCGGCTTGGTCCAGACCCAACGACCATGAACGGCGAGCGATACATGAACCATTTGTTGGTTCTGGCCAGCCAGGCTATATATTTACAAACACACAAAGCTGGCAACACAAACCAGTCACAGACAAATCAAATATTTCCTACATCAACTAAAATGGTTACAGCGTTCTAAACAGGTTTAAAATTAAGAGAAACGTACCCCAAGGACTATGTTGAGATACGACTAGAAGCTAGGACATTGTCAACATTGGTCAAGTTCAGTTTCAGGATATGGCACAAGTTTTTAAAGATTTGTTCTGTTTTACAAAAAGAAATCTATAGAATTGTATCGATGCATTTCACCCCTGCATCCAACATACAGTATAGATAGGTAAAGGGAAATTTACAGATGGCTTACGTTAAAATGAAGTTGCAGCAGTGACAAGCGAAGGTAAGCAGTTTATGGAAGTTCAGGTGATATGTCACTAAGACAGCGAAAGACGAGGAATATGGTCTATGATTTGAACATGAATATAAATATAGTAATAGCATGTTTGTTGGAGCACATCGTCCACGTATCGCACATCGCTGGACGCTTGCATTGGGTCTGGGAAGATCAGGCTCGCTGTCGGTACGGAATCAATCGACCAATCAACGCGGACGTGGGGGGAGTTTGTACGGGCTACGCGAGACGTGGGCAGAGTTGCGTTGTCAAGCCTCCACACCGCTTGATTGACACGTTTTTTCTTTTACATTTTCCAACCCTGGTTTTACCAGACCCAATTCTAGCGATGTGCGATGCATGGATGATGCGTTGGTTTTGGCCCGCCAGGCTACTGTCCAATGGGGCTGTTGCATGCGAGGTCACGGCTTGGTGGCAGCAGACATTTCGCTGGCTTCATGCACCATGAAGTATACGTACAGTAAAGTGGTATTATTTTCACTTCACGACCATTATATAGGGGCAAATACAAGTTAGGCTGCCATCTGCTGGCCATGAGTAGTAGCCTATTACCATGGATAAATCAATAATAGAAGACTTTTAAACAGACAATGTTAAGCAAATATCGCTCTCTGCCTGTTTGTGTGCCCGCGATGATACCACCATAATGTCTGCCGCCGCCAAGCCGCGAGGTCATCGTGCAACAGCCCTATACCATGAAATAGCGAATGGACAGAACATAACTTGTTTGGAGCAGGATGCCAATGTAATTTGTAATGTTGATATCATCACTACATCAACGTTGCTTCAATTTGAGCCTTGTCTTTTTGTAGCTGTGCTACGGCTACGTGCTACGGATTGCAAACCAAAATCCATAACCACGCCCCGGGCAACTCGCACTTCGGCATTTGACGCAGTCGTGAGGCCTAAAGGCCAATTCATACCCTACGTGTGGCCAATTACGTACGCAATCCGCCCGTATGTTCCTCGCATTTCTGCCTTCATACATCCGAGCGTCTTTTACGCTGCCATGTGCAACAACAGCTGTTTATACTCAAGAGGGCCCCTCACATTTTCTGGTAGTATTCAGTATTCATCCATTCGCACATAATCATAAGGTCCCCAGATCTATGTCGATTTACCTACGTAATCGATGGAGAGAACGTGTCAAACGCTCCATCTGTACCCGTATCCGTAGTTTACGTGAGGTAACTAAACCTAACCGTAACCCTAATAAAAAAAGACGCAAAGAAGTGAGTGCTACGCGGAATCAAACTCAGGACGATGCCTTGAGGGACGAGTGTTTTACTACTGCGCTATTGAGGCTGATGCTCAATTTGGTAGCAGACAGCGTACCATGCCACGTCTTTTGGTGATGGGCGGGGCGTGAAGCGCGTGGCGCCTCATAGCGAAGCGCGGCCGCTTCGGGTGCATGCTTATGGTTTTTTTTTTACTTTGTCAGTTAATCTAAACACTTTGACTGCATTTTCTGCGGGCCTCCCCCAAATGAACCTTATGTTATGTTCTATGATAAGTTATGTGTTGTGTCACGTGGCAACGGTTTTATTTGTTTTTGGGGTTTTTTATTTGTATTGTTGGCTAGCTTGGAAACAGACGGACGGCTGGCATGCAGCAGAAGATGAGGCAGAGGGAGAGGCGAACCCACGGCGGTGTGTACATGACGCATTATAAACATGCAATTGAGTTCTCCACGAGGCAGCATTAAGTGAAGTTTTCTTCAATAACCTTACTTCACCGCAGACCATAGCCAGTCAACATATTACATAATTGTAGAAGGAGCTTTTGACTCTGCTGTGTTCAAGGTCACTTGAACACTGTAATAAAATACAATGGAATCCAACCTCTTTGGAATTCATCATACGAGCCAACAACTTTAACACCAAGACAGGCCGCTTGCATTAATTGCTTATAGACGAGTTTACGCGGACGAAAAAAATTGTTCGGCACTAATGAAAACATTTCCGGCATGGCTGAATATATTGCAGAAAATGCACATCATTTTGAAATGTTCTTGCTGGAACTCGCTCTGTGACTGATTACCCATTATCCTTTGTAAATATTCCGGGAATATCAACAAATACAACTCCAAATGACTCACAGATCAGTTACATGTTCTTCTGCACAAATGGGATGGCCGCATTTACTCGTTTGTGCTGAGGTGGACGATTAAATGGAATGGTTTGCCATTCCATTGTCAGTTGGGGCTGAAAATACGACTTGAAGTTCCTCACTCTTCTTATGGACCAATGGGATGGCTGCATTCACTGGTAAGTCTGTAAAAAACGATTAAATGGAACGGGTTGTACAGATTATTGAATCATGCGTTTGTTGGGCACAGATCCGCACTAGAACATTTGGGTGTGGAATAGCACAGCACAAGTTACCACATCATTTTTAATAACACAACAAGTGTGTGCTGTCCCATTAAATAGACAAGTTCAAAAATAAGTCAGAACACAGTGACGCAACTGTGCCGGACGTTATATTCAGCCTAGAATTTTTGCCGCCACGACCCGCCGAACTCGTCTATAAGCTTAGCACACTGTAGCGCAGCAACGCTCAGTTTCACACAATCTCTATGAATGACTTCACATGATAATAACAAGGATAAAATATGTCCCTTTTAAACCGATGCTGGTTTTAGCCAACACTCAGTCTCTCCTGAAGGCACTTTGAAGACAAAATGAGCGGACAGATGGGGAGAAAAGGAATTGAACGTCATTATCACACGGTTGGGTCATGCAGGCAGTAGCTGAAATGATAACTCACTGTGTTTCATCATTTCCAAATCAAGTCGTCAACGTATGTGGTATCTGGTTGGTTTTTGTTAAATATGACAATGGGTGAGAGTTAATCTCAGAGGAAACGGTGATAAAGTCTCTTGGCTTTCATAGTACAACCGTTGTTGTCCATTACTGCTCCTGATGTATCACTATAATTATGGTAGCAATGAAAATTAAAACCGAGGTCTAATTGATTCTCATAATTAACCAACAACTAATAGAGTAATCAATTAATTGCAAGGGACTTGAAATAACATACTTGTGTTCCAGCTCGCTACCGAACGCATCGACCGTTGGTTGCGATGCGTCTTTGGGAGGAGCTCATTATACGTAGTAGGAGTGGCCTCTGGTGTCAACAGCCGCTCCCCGTGTCGACCGGCAAGGTGCAAGAAATATATAAAGAGCCACCCTCACTGACCTCGCAAATCCCGGAGCACACATAAACGCACACAGCGAGGCAGCCCGCGTTGATAACCGTGGCAGACCGGTGTTGATAAGTGTGTCTGTACGCGCATTTACGAAGCTTCGCCTGTGTCTGTGTGTGCATGTGTGCATCCTCCGCTGCTAGGCACGCCCGTGCACGTACGTGCATATGCGTGCGCAGGCATCCAGTGGACCATGGTCAAGTGTACAGGCGCCCGCACAAGCGGCGAATGTAGACAATGCCACTTGTCTCTAGCGCCGCTTGGAGGCGGAAGAGCAGGAGGAGCAGCGCTATTCTTGGTGAAAGCTTGACGTCATGATCTCGTCCCTAATTCAAACTATTCAACATGATATATTTGTGAAGAAAACCATCAAAACATTTGCACATAAATGAATTGTAATGGATTCATGTCTGAGCAAGTAACTTGTTTGTAGTACATTTGTTTGCTAATGTGAACCAAAATTTACTACATTTCAGGTTGACAACATTAATTTCTGTGTCACTGTGTGTATTTTGGGATTTTCTATTTTAAAAAGAAAAATATCGAATCGACTAATTGTTTCAATAATCGGCAAGTCATCGACTATTAAAATAATCGCTAGTTGCGGTGCTATATTGTTTTGATGGGCAGGGCTTGTAAACAATTATTTTAAAAACGTTCCGTTCTGGACGGTTCAGGCAGGCCTATGTTCAACGTTTTCGTTCTCAGAACCGATCCGGCACCAATATATCAGTCCTGAAACGGTTCAGAACACTAAAATTTTGTTCATTCTTAAAGTTCCTTATTTTGCAATGTTAAGTTTAGATATAGTTTATACAAAATATATTTGGTGGGCTTTCAAACTTCAGTGTTACTGTATTAACGTGAAAACCGTGTTTAAAACACCATTACATTCTCTTCCTCGTCTGTCCACAAGATGGAGCCCCAGAAGAATGGGACTTGACGACTGACAGTGAAAATGTATGGAAATAGTCTCCCAGACATAAGATATGTTAAAATAAATAGAGAACGAAAAAAAAAAAACATTTTCAACCGGTATTGGGAATTCATAATGTTCCGTTTCTGTTCCAGAACAGATTCCGCTCCTCGTAAAATTCAGTAAAATTATTTTCATTTCCGGTTTTTGTTTTCGTCCCTTGAACCGGTTCGGAGCCTAGCTGATGGGCAAGGGGAGCGCACATTGTATGTATCGTCCAAAGTGCAAGTTGTGATAATACTCATAATATATTCATTAAAATGATATCAACACATCGTTTTTACTGCAGTACGTTTCATTTCATACTTCTCAAGGACTGTTACTATCTTCAAAACCTTGTATATTCTGATATCTGATT
>OMKY01213526.1:0-31000 GCA_900302395.1 Bregmaceros cantori | reverse complement strand
GGGGGGGGGGGATGCGGGAAATACGTCGGTGGCGAGATTTGACCCGCCGACTCACCGCGCCATTGAGGCATCTAAGTGCTTTCCAGCGCTCTGCCTAATCAACTGAGCTACTGGACAGCACGCATTTTACAGTTTTAATCATTTTAGCACAATAATCACTGATTTAGGGTCCATACTGCACTAATAGGACTGTTGCCCGTGATGTCACGGCTTAGTGGCGGCAGACATTTTGGTGGTATCACGGACGGTGTATACGTATACGTATACGTACGGTTAAATGGCTATTTTATTATCTACATTTTTTTTAATCCATGGCTTTCTATATAACTGCTCTATTTATCTAATTGCAGTTATTGTTATTCTGGTAAATACTTTTATTTTATTATTAGTATTACTATTAGTAGTAGTAGTAGTAGTAGTAGTAGTATTAGTATTATTAATTGTATATCTTGTATATTTTATATAATTTTTTAATGATTATTTTATTGTTTACTTATATTTTATTACTCTTAATCTTTCCGTTATTGGTACTCCAGTCATGCTTTATATCCTCGGTGCCAAGCCAAGTCTATCATCTTATTGACAAATCCATGGCCTCTGTGTGTGTGTGTCTCTGTATGCATCTGCATTTGCTTGCTTATTAATAGATTGAGGATTGTACGTCACATTGTTCCTTTTATTTTTGTGGTGTTGCATTGAAGCAGTGAATGTGCTATATAAATAAAGTTTGATTTCACTTAATTCACGTTAACATCATCAGCAGCATAGCATCATTTTAACAATGTGTTAAAATACATGAGCCTGCAGGCATTCAGTCTTTTGTGTCAGAGTGTTATGTATTGCAGCCTGGCAGGAGTCCTTGTGTAGGCGTGTTTCGTCTCGACTATCCTGAGGACTCCAGGTAGCTGGCAAGTCCTAACATGTGTCCATGTCCCAACATGTGGACACCCATTTCTTTCCAAGTGGACCATGTTCCTCAGGTGGGCAGGTGGTGTGTGTGTGTGTGTGTGTGTGTGAATGATTTTTTTTCAGTCCGGGTGTTTTGTAAGATTTGAATGGTGCAAAAAAATTGGGAGCACTAATCTTATATATGTATATCGGCACTGCTTCCGCCCCTGGTGGCATAGGGTTGTCTGTGATTTTTCGTTTTTGAAAAAAATATTTTACCTAAAATCCATTTTATTCGCCACATTTGTTCATGTTGACGTTTCACATTCACCTTTGATTTAAATAAAGTTTAGTCAAGTAATAAACAGCACGCAAATAATGTCTACTTGAAGAAAAACACAATCATACTTTAAGCACAGGTTCTTATGTATGAATAAAAAGTAAGTAATGAATGAGAGAAAAAGACAAAAATGAAAAAAAAAAATATTTTGAAGTTATTCAGACAGAGGTGGTGAAGTACGCCTTAAGAAAATCTCTAAAACACAGTAGTCAGTACAGCAAAAGGAGACAGTGATGGGTTTGAAGTGAAGGTAGGTGTGCATCAGGGATCGGTATTTAGTCCACTACTGTTTGCCATTGTGATGGACATTATACCATGGCTATAAGTGCAGATGTGTGCGCAAAATGTCGCAATAACATTCTTTGTTTTAGAAGCATTTTTTTTCTAGGAAAACAATTGAAAAGTTAAAAGTTAAGACTACAAGGTTGCTGGGTTCATAAAGTTCATTGTCACAGTGAGTCAGACGGCTTGCACTAATGTCTTCTCCCAAAAAAAATTACAAATTATGTGATGAAACAATTTATAAAATATATGTATTATAGTGTTTCTTTCAACGAAGCAAATAAGACAAGTGTTGTGAGGATTTTGTTTGTTGAAGATAGAACTTAAGACTCCGTAACATTTGAGTCAGAAGCTGCTATTAATAGAACGAGACACGGTCCGATTCAAATGCAAGCAGGCAGTACAAGACGCCAGTAACACACCGAGAAATTGTTTTGCATCAGACTTGTTGGTGAAAGCGTGGACTCTTGGCATGCTGTGGACAATTATTAACATCCATGTACGAAGTGGCAACATTGATAGACATTGATTCTGTCTTTTTAACTCATTCATTGCCAGAACACCCCAGTGCCAACATGTGTTTTTTTCAGTACCCATGGAAAACTAAGTTCTGTGTCCTTTTATTATCCCCACTTAAATTTATGCTGAACTATGGTGATTTTTAGGACTGAAACGATTATTGGAAGTGTTCGAGTACTCGAATCGAATAACCAAATAATGTTTTGTGCCTCGAGTAATCGCCTTTTTTGAGCACCCCTTCACTAGAGTGGCGTGAACAGCCCTTATCAAGTTCTCAACACAACTGCCGATGCATTTTAAAACGGAGCGTTTAACAACACCACACACCCCAACATGGAGCGGAGCTCCGATGTTCCTCGATCGCGTTATATAAACAGTAACCTTCCCTCCCTGCCAGTCTGGTACAGCCGAAGCATTTAAAAACATCGTAATCCAGGTCGACCCGGAGCGAAATGATTGCCCTGGTAGCTAAAAGTATTACATTTATTGCATATGTTTGGGTTGTGCACTCGTTGAAACATACAACAATCACAGGGACACATTAATGTTTGTATCCGCTAAAAAGAGACCTTTGCATTCGGAATACAAAACGCAACGTTGGCGCAAATCTCCTATGATAATGGGACTCATGACTCAATAATAGTCCACACATTTGCAACTAGGGTGGTTTTGATAAAATTCACATCTGATATGATGTGAGCGTTATTTAATCACGTTATTTATGCATGCTTTTTTCAAGATTTCATCTTTAAATTCACTACAAAAACCTTTTTAATTTTTGTAGTGACTTGCTAGGTGATAGCTGAGGTGGTTCTGAAAAAAATATGTATGGCAATGTTATGTTTAATACGTATTATCCAGAGTTAAGCATGGAAAATAGGCTAAGTGAGTGGCTGAAATAGGGCCAGCCTTCTGGAAGTGAATTGATCATTTTTGAAAACACAAAACACAAGTGGACATAGATTAGACGACTAATTGTTTAATCAACTATTAAAATAATCTTTTGTTAGAGCCCTAATAGCCACAGCCCTAAAATTAACATGCATTAGCATACATTAACATGCTCTGTTCATATCAGCAGCAGAAGTAATATTGAAGCCCCTTGACAGGGCAATGCACCAACTGTCTGTTGTGTATCGTTGTGTGACAATGCAATCTGGTGCCTCGTTTTATAAACCAATAACTTTCAACAAAGTCATCAGACTTCACCGCACATCTGCTACTGCACCAGACGCGCGCACACACACAGACACACACAACCGACGTACACACTCACACAACCAAGACACACACTTACACAAACCAACTATGTGTGCATGTATAAAAGGTCATACTGACAGTACGTTGTCGACGAATCATAATGTGTGTTGTGAAATGTATTTAATTTGTTGTTCAGCAGGAGGAAGTACAAGGTTATACAGAAGCAGCGCTATAGACGAGTTTGGCGGGTAGCTCCGGTTAAAGTTTTAGGCTGAACATCACTCCTGGTGCTATTTATTTTGTTGTGTCTTTGACTATTTTTCATGATGGCTTTTCAATGGGAGCACAAACCTACCACGTTATTGAAAAAAAGGATTTTGGTAACTTGCACTGTGCGATTCCACAGTCAAATGTTCTAGTGTGGATCTGTGCGCTACAAACACAATTCAATAATCTGCGCAACCCGTTCCATGTACTCATTTTTGAGTTATTAGTGGAAGCAGCCATCCCATTGGTCCAGAAGAACATGCGACCACATCGGTGAGTAACTTCAAGACAGATTTTGACTCTATTTCATCAATATTTAAGCAAAATGGTGAGTGAGGGTGAAGGGTGGATAATATGTAATTGGTCAGAGACCAAGCTGTAGTAGGTGGATTTTGAACCGGTGCGAGTTTTGTGTGACAAATTCAGCCACTTCGGTCCAATACGATGACTTTACACAGGCTGCGATACAGACACTGGAAGTGCGTTTCAGACGGCGGAACAAAACGTCAGTCTGTTTTGGGCGCGCAAACTTGTCTACACTTCTAAGTACTAGTTACTTGAATAATGTTCTCAAGTACAGTAATTCATTACTTGCCACCTCTGGTTATGCAGAGTACCAATATACAGTATATACAAACGTGAATGAGAAAGCTTTAGAATCAGATGGGTGTGTTAAAAACGGGTGCTACTCACAGACTGCGTGTCTTGGGCTCTGCTGCAGCACATGAAGAACTTGAGCCTCCTGCTCCAGCTACTGGCCTGGCCTTCCTCCAGACGGTGTCTGGTGGAAATCAACACAACACTCAAAATGTGGACGCAGGCTTAGATCACAGCACACGCAGTGTCATGAGTAGTGACTGACAGATATGAGTTTTTTTGGCCCGATGCCAATAACAGATTTTTGCCCGGTGTGCCGATAACCGATATAGAGATGTAACCAATATAGATAATTTTAGAGCTGTAAAAGAAAGAAAAAAAAATGAAACAAAAAGTGCCGTCAGTCAATTGTCAACAGGGTTGGGAAGAAGTTACACTTTTTTAGCGTTGTTGCCATTTATATGACATCGTCACTTAGAACAGGGTGAGTCTTTTTCAGGTGATGCCACATATTGCTGGTGTTCTTCTGCTTAGGTTTACCAGACACTGGGTGGTCGGGCGGGATTGAGCTGCTGAACAGAGCGATTCTCCCGGCACTTTTCCAAGTTTCCTCCATATTGGCAGGGGAACTCGGATATCGTCCGATACAGCACCGATATGGAAAAATACCGGCTGATATATATTGGTGACAGATATATTGGTCGGACACTAGTTGTGAGATCACTTAACCTCATGGTCATATACTGCTCTCACATCCCACTTTCACACTAATGGCGTTAATAAAATGACAAAATTGTGCCTATGCCAAAATAAATAACTTTGAAAAATACATTTTTAGAATGAAATATTGCAACCATAACTTTGTTTTCCTAGAAATTAGAGATCTGGTTATTCTTTCATGAGCTGTAATGTTAGGACCAATTGAGTACAACATTTTTGGACATTGAAAAGATTGATGTATATTTCAAAGGGTGAAAATTGTTGGTTTTTGGTCCGTTTCAAGATTCATTTTAATTCTCCATATTGCATATATATGACAACTCTCTCAAGATCAACAGGTAATGAAGAAGGTCAACACAAAAAGAAAGAAAAGCAGCACATAAGTTATAAAATGGCATTGCCATAGAATCAGCACATGTAACATGTCAGCATATCAAGCAGGGCTACCCCCTGCAGTCAGTAGCATCACTGCACGTGGGAAGAAACAGATTCTGATGGGATGAAAATCAATCCCCCAGCTGAGCTGGGGTCGTTTACACTTGACACGCAGAAAAACTGATAACCCCTCATTTACTACTCGAGGAAATAAACATCAGGATGAAGTCTAGAGAAATTTCCCAGGGGGCAACTCGACTGTCAATGGGAAACTGATTACAAGTCAGACTCATTACAAGGTGAGCAAGGTTGCTACAGTTTAAAGGGATGTTCAATTTAAGACTTGTTTTTAATGCCATTTGAAATGAAACTTTAGACAAATTTGACAAACCAAAGATGAAAAAAAATGAAAAAACAAAACACAAATCTGTTGGCAGATTTGATTTCTAGACATTGCGTTTCATGCTTTGCAAGTGCGACTCCACCCCATTAACCTTGTGAGTGTCTTAGACTAAGGCAATATAAAAATAATATTGTATATCATGGTATTTCAAAATATCTTCAGGATCATACACAGTATCAGGATTATCGTTTTTGAAGGGTTTTGTACAACTCTCATTTTTTTACCAAGGAGGCAATCGACACTCCGGGAGTGATAATTTACTAGCCCATCAGTACTGAGTGATTTATATTTTATACGTGATTTAATAATAAACAAATACGTTCTGTTTATTGGTCTTGAATTAAGGTTCATAGTAGATTAATACAGCATTGAAAAGGCAAACCATTGAGCACAGCTACCAACAATATTATCGGATATTGTGGTATTTTCAATTCACAATACGTGATAGGAAAATGTGGATATCGATTAACCCCAGTGTGTGTGTGTGTACCTGAGTGTGTAGGTTGTGAGGTTGCGTTGCCGTCGCCGCGTGGCTTTCAGCTTGACAAAGGTGCGCCCAGTGGGGTCAAAAGTGCACATGAGGGTGAAACAGACACTGAAGATGACCAGCCAGTTACACACCACGATGCCTGACAGAGGGCACAGAGGGGTCAGAGGTCATTTCAGTTGTAATACTCTATTAATACCAAACAGAACTACAACGTGACGTGTGTGCGCTTGTCCGCAATGTCAACGTCAATCCATGACCCGCTACATAGGCAACATGGCGTCCGTTTAGTTTGTGAAGTATCCATCGATCACACAGCGGACCGTTTATCATCCAGGCACTTTTAGTGCACTGGAATGTAGCCAAAAACTCTGGACAGCGCCCTATGCACTCAAAATAGTTTACAAAGTGTGCCATTTGAGACGCAGCGACAGCGTCTCCGCTCGTAGCAGACCTTGCACAACAAATGGGTGATCCAGAGATTCCTATCACGCCATTTGTAAACGTTGTCCCGTCACTTTATTCATTTATTTTATTTAGTTATTTTTTGGGTGCAGGCGTTGTTTTTCATTTTTTATTGAGAGAGATAGTGACAGGATTAAATCGGAAACTGGGATAAAGAGACCTTGCAGAAAAGCCGGACAGGAGATTTGAACCTGCGACCTATGGTCTGAAGGACGCGCTCTGTAACTGCTCTGCCACCGCGCGACCCCCGTCCCGTCACTTTTTGCGTCGCCTTCTTTTCATCTCATCTTCATGGCAACACTGAGACTAATAAACGTATCTGTGACGGTTCACAACGATAGCATGTTCGAGTGTGTCTTATTTGTTTCCAGACATATTAGCAAGGTTCCAATGAGAATGTACAGTTTGAAACCCTTCACAAATGTTTTGACACAGTTAATGTATTCCAATCTGGTTCGCAGCCAGTTGGCCAACTAAATACATTCAAGACCAGACCGCTGGCACAGCATAAAGACTCACTTTAAGAACACTACCTGGTTCCTTTCCAATAAGCAGGATGTGGTGTTACAACCGTTATATTCACTCTGGCCTCTATTCGTTTGTCAACCTGCTTTCGAGTAAGCCTGCAACAATATGATCGGAGATTGCGATTGCGAGCAGTCAATCTAATTAAGTCAAAATTGTCACTATCTAAAAAAAAATGCAATGTTGACATTGCCCCCATGACAAAAAAAAAACTTACAATCTGATTCATAGTAGAATCAGATTCAAAAGTGCTCATGTATGCACCTCAAGTTCCCCAACGATTAATAATTAATAATTATTTAACATTATTGATGAAAACCTTTTGAAGAATACCATCAGAATATTAGCGTATAAATTAATTGCGATGAGTTTGTGGCCGAGTAAGTAGCTACATTTTTCAACGGATCCGATCAAGGTGGATCAGATTACATTTTTAAATCGTGTTGAAATACATCTACGCCGGTTGGCAATCCAACAGCAATTATACACACACAAAAAAAGAGTAGACTGTTGTTTATTCTGCACATGCAAAATTCGTCTTAGAAAGGCTGAGAACGCAACACATTGTTGACCCAATGGGTTGCTTTCACAACAAAGCCATATTATGGAGTATCACAAAACTGTGGTGCGATTATCGCGCCTGACATTTTGAAATGGCCCCACCCCTACTTTAGATTTTGAAAAAAGCAACACTATAGAATCTATTTCAGATTTGAAAAATAGAATCTGGGTATTAGCATGACAATGACCAGCCAGTGTGTCAGCTAGTGGTAGAATGTGTCCCTCCGGGCTATCAAACTAAAAACAAGTCAAACCAAACTAGACTT
This sequence comes from Bregmaceros cantori, assembly GCA_900302395.1. Lineage (NCBI taxonomy): Eukaryota > Metazoa > Chordata > Actinopteri > Gadiformes > Bregmacerotidae > Bregmaceros > Bregmaceros cantori. The sequence continues at coordinate 23,105 of OMKY01213526.1, read as the reverse complement.
GAAAACAGTTGCCAATGGCACTCTGTGGGGCTGGGCTGGCTGGGCTAAATAATAATCAAAAAATTGAATAGAATTTGCATTTCGCCGAGGGCTGGATTAAAACCACGAGGGTGAAAATCATAAGCCAGAATGGAAGTGGAGGCTGTTAAAATTGCCAGGGTAATATGAATGTTCACTCTGCATACAAGCAGAGAATGCCGTCCATTAACATGATAAGCTATTGAGTTTCTGCTGAGCCTAAAGGAAGTTCCCCAGAAATCAACAAATTAGGAAGGAGAGGTGGAGTAATGGGGAAACTGAGCAACAAAATGAACATCTGCTTTGGCTCTGTATGCACAGGTATTATTTTCAAAATACATTAGAATTGCTTGCCGAGACGCTGACCCGCACGGTCTCCTCGGTCGGCTAGCAGACATACCGAGTGGCTGACTCTGCAGTCACGATGGCTGGCAAGTAGGCACCCGGCTCTTTCCATCCGATTCAAAATGTAATTAATTCCACCTTACTTTCCACCTCACAACTAATGTAATAATCGCCAAGGAGTTGAATCATTGTTATTGTTAGCAGTATTTTTGTTGAAACCACCACCTATTGATCTACACAAATTTCATATTACTTAATCAAAATTGACTGCATTTCAATTTGACAAGATTAATTTCTGAGTCGCTGTGAATATTTTGGGGATTTTTTTTTTAAGAGAAAAATTATCAACCGATATAGTCGATTAATCGTTTCAATAATCGGCAACTAATCGACTATTGAAATAATCGTTAGTTGCAGCCCCAGTGTTGCTGTACATAATTTCAAAACCAAAAATCAAAACCCAAAATCATAAAGTCTCACAGCATATAGTGTGTGTATAGAGTACATTGTTAATTCAACCACTACAACATACTGTGGAAGATGACACGGCACGAGTGGTGGAGCAGGAAATGTTACAACACACACACTAACATACAAGACACAAAGAGACACACACAGACAGACAGACACACACACACACACACACACACACACGTATACAGACACACTGTCACCGACAGACAGACACACACACAGACAGATAAAGACACAGACACACACAAACTGTTGAACTGCACTGACACACATACACAGATGCAGACATTTAAATAATTACTATGCGAGTCAATTCATCACTGATTATTATACACAAGTGAACTCAACTAAACAATTACTATTTTTGGTTGAGGGCGTTCAGCGGTCAACTTCAAACTTGTTTACTCAAACATGGGAAAGGAGAAAAAAATAATACACACTAGTAGAGTGTCTGATGAACACACAATTATAACAATTCAACTACAATGTAATACCAATTTTACTGTGCAAGAACAATTGTTATTATCACGATTATTTTACTCGTCGATTTGTTGACGATTAGCTAAACAATTAGTCGATTAATTGGTTGACTCTTTTCTCATAGAAAAATACATCAAATATATATTGTAAGCATGAAATAGTGAAATTTCTTCTTATTTTAAAAAGTTAATTTTTGGGCGCAATCGCCGTCTTTCATATTGAGAGAGATAGTGACAGGATTAAATCGGAAACTTGGATGAAGAGTCAGGGGGAGACATTGCAGAAAAGCCAGAGAGGGGATTTGAGCCTGTGGCACTGCTCGACCTATGGTCTGGGGGAGAGCAGTGCCGCAGGTTCTCATCCCCTCTCCACTAGGGACTCACCGAGGGCGACGTTCTTGGATGTGGTGTCGGAGCAGGGCTGGTAGTACTGGAGCAGCCAGGCTATTCCTACCACAGCATAGACCATCTCTACCAGCAGGATAGCTGGGGACACACGAAATACCAGCATTAGACATGTTGACAAAAATGCCTCAGACGCACACAGACTACACTTCACCAAACACACGCTGTGTTACAATAGGAGTGCTGCACGGTGATGTCACAGCTTGGCAGCTGCAGACATTATGATGGTTCTCATCGTGGTCAGAAGAACAGGCAAAGAGCGATATTTGCATAACATTGTCCATTTAAAAGTCTTCTATTATTGATGTATGCATGGTAAAATGCTGTCAATCGCCAGCAGATGGCAACCTAACTACGTCCATTGTATTTGACCCTATACAGTGCACATGAAGTGGTAATGTATACCACTTAACCGTACGTATATTTGACCATAGTGATACCAGCAAAATGTCTGCCGCCGCCAAGCCGGCACCGTGCAACAGCCCAATTGGAATTCATATCACATTACTGTGACAATTCACTATAAAGATAATTACACATTTTTACGATGTTGAATCCGTCAGCACACTGCCTGCAACCACCACTACGTCTTTGGTGGCCATTGTTTGTTATAAAACTTTTGTCGGTGTGGCCCCGCCCCTTCCGCTACGTAGTCAAAATGGCGTCCAAGGAGTGTACAAAGTGTCCATCGTCCCACGCTCCATAGTGTGCACACCAAACAGTTTAGATTTTATGAGGGTACCAGCAATGAAAAATATATTTTTAAAAAATCATACATTAACACAGTTTCGTTTTAAAAAATATAATACATTTTTGTTTTTCTTGAAAACAAAAATGAGGAAGCGAAACGCTGAAAACTGTTTGTTTGTTGTTCAAAATCCTGAACAATGGGCCCCACAGTTTACCCGGAAATATGAGCTTTGGTGATCAAAATATATTCTCTTTAATATTATGGCGACAGAAAAAGTTTTACAATTTCTCAAGATGGAAACAAAATTCTTTAGTGAATTGTGATGTCTTCAACCTAGTTTCTGACTAATGCTGTCAAATGAATATGAAAAAACGGCGCCGACATTGGAAAAAATAATTTAAAAAAAATGCAATATATAATCCTCACACCTGATCGTCTCAACTGCCCCAAAGCAAGTTTTTACAATGTTGGAATTCTGGTTCAGTCCACACCCTTTCTCTCTCTCTCTCTCTCTCTCTCTCTCCCCCTTTTTTCTTAATGTGGCTTATAGTCAGGTGCGTGTTATATATGAATAATACGTTTGAGGATACACAATTTATTGACAGTCCACCCTATAGACAGGTATGCCTGACAATAGACCTGAAAATAGGGTAAACTATGCAACTCCAATGGTTTGTATTTACATATACTTTATGTAACATGCACATACAATCCAAAAATAAACTGAAACTAGAGCAGCAGGCGGCTCCATGTTCACTGGTGCAGAGTGTAAGGCCTATAGCGATGAAGAGGGACTGAGCCAGAGTCCCTTCAAACACCATGGGACATCCAGTGACCGACCGATATGAGTTTTTTGGCCCAATACCTACCCATTTTTGCACAGTGGACAGATACCGATAACCGGTTAAATGAATTTTAGAGCTGTAAAAGAAAGCAAAACCCTGAAACAAAAAGCGCTGTCAGTCAATGGTCAACCAGCTTGTTAACGGGGTTGGGAAGACGTCACACTTTTTACCCGCGCCGGGGCGGAGCCCGGAGAGGAATATTGGGAGTTTTATGTGTTTGGGAGTTTTAATATTATAAACATTGTCCAAAAATGATCACGATAAGCAGATTTGGTATTACTATAACCAAATTATGTAAACAGCATGTGTATAGGAATGATTCCGTCCTTTTGATCAATATATAGTAAGTGGATGATCCGGGATCACTATACTTGGATTCCACTGTATAAAAATCGCATCCCCTGTGTTGACGAGGTAATGACCTCCGGCATTGGAGGGGGTAATAAGACTCACCGAGTCGTATGTAGAGCACGTACTGCACGGCGTCGCGGGGCTGCGTGTACAGGATGCTGCCTCTCATACTCAGCCACATGATGGCACTCTCACAGATCAGACAGCTGACCAGGATGCCCAGGTAGCCACGCCCGTGGTCCACCAGGGTCACCGTGCAGGACTCGTCCGGGGCGTAGCGCAGTCCGAACAACACCACGCACAGAACCACCAGCCTGACCAACCAACGACAACGGTATTAGATTCAAGATTCATTTTAATTCTCCATATTGCATATACCTGACAGCAGTGCACACATGAAATTTTAGTTGGTCATGGTACAACACTCTCAAAATCAACAGGTAATGAACAAGGTCAAGATAAAAGAAAGATGGATAAGTCGATTAAATGCTGATTAAAATGATTATAAAATTAATCACCGACAAGTTTAATAATCGATAATCGCCCAGGTATTGAATCATTGTTATTGTGCCCCTGACTGTTGAAAAACAAACTTGAGATTAATTAGCCCTTAGGTGCTCTTAGCTCTTAGCAAAAGATGCAAAATGATCTACACAATGTGGGGAATCTTAATTAAAAAATAAACATCTTTGTGATATCACAGTTCAGTGAAAAACGCATTCCTACGCACCCATGATCATGATCGCAGCCAAAATGCAGCTCAAATGAAATGGATAAACTCACGAGGATCCAATGAGTCCTCGGCAACTAAGGTTTAACTCATTGAGTGCCCGTCCTTTCTAAAATTCAGATCATCCCAGCGCCAGGGGTTTTCAACATATGAGTGTTTTTCAAGACCCATAGAAAAAATTAAGTTCTGTGTCCTTGTCAACAATACACTTACCAAAAGGAAACTTCAGACTTTGCATTATCATCAGAAGAAATAAAACTTTTGTTTCTACCCGTTTCCATTCCTTAGTAAGTCTCCAGAACAGGGGTGGGCATCACTAAAAATGTACCATTTATTAAATAACTACATCCTACTGTTGGTTTCAGAACCATCACTCACCAGATACAGTGGAGGAAGAAGAGGAACAGGGCCGGTAGAACCAGGTCATCGCTGCCCACTGACCAGCGGCGCCGGAACATTACCATTCCAGGCATCACTGACCTGACAACACAGAGGATCACACATTATTAGTAAGGCAAAACAGAACAGCAGACACTATTAATAAGGCAGGGGAACCACTGTGTAGTGAAATTACAGCTGGACAATAGGGCCTAAAATGGATATCAAATTAAAAATTGTTTTTTCCCATCCTTGCAATACACTGCAGTTTTGTAGTTGCGGTTTTTGTTCATTAGGGGGTGGGTGACAACAAATAGACATTTTAAACTGCAAATAGATATTTTAAACTGCACTTCATTAGTAGAACAAACGTAAAAATAAACACGTCTCATTGGCGTACGCATACCTTCCTTTTAATGTCTACATGATGAAGCATTTTTAAACAAGGCGTTGCTGTATTAATTAGGATGAAGAGCCACGTTCACAGTGAAGGTGCAGGCTCAATGTGTGTGTATGTCTACCAGGCGTCAAAATGCAGTACTTTCGCTTTCAAGACAGTGAGTGGACGAAGACAAGACCTGGCAGGTTTCTACATTTCAAGCGCAATAATCACACAAAAAAAGGAGTGGTTTATGGATAAACCGCAATGCGCCCCCTTGCAGTGCTCCACCATAGTTTATCAACTATTGCAATTTATCATTCAGCCTTACATCAGGGTATACCAAACAGTAGGGATGTGACGGTATGAAATTTTAGGTTGACGGTTATTTTGATCAAAATCACCACAGTCTACGGTATTATCTTTCGGTGATTTTTTTGTAAAACTACTACATGTAGAGTTGTTAATTTTGATTTTAAGTCATAATACACTTCCATTACAGTGTGGTGGAAGCACTTCGGTGGTAGACCCATGAAGTTCTACCACGACAGCGAAGTTACCGTTCGCTCCCGGCAGCGCTCTGTGTCCTCGTCATTCTACGCTTCTACGCTTTGGAAACCCATTCGACATGTGCAGTATGCAAGTAATCAAGGTTGGTATGCCATCCATCTCGAGTTGAAATAACCATTACTTACAATAATCAATCTCTTGATTGGCTTCAACAGATTGACAAGCAAATTGATGAGGCAGATTCCCAAATGACCATTAACTAGATTGAAAACTCCTGCATTCAATTCACTTTGTAAAGAAACACGCACTCATCCTTTCCACTCATTTCACTTCCACAACACTGCAATATATACCAAACAATCTCACACATTTTCTCTCTCTGTAATTGTACATAATGTATGTGTGATTTAGAGCTGCAACTAACGATTATTTTGATAATCGATTAATCGGCCATCTTTCCTGACGATTAATCGATTAATCTGTTAATTTTTCCTCCGAAATCGGAAAATTTGTATTTTCAGAACAAATGTCTTTTTTTGCGCCCAATTCTGAGCGTTATTCAGGATTGGCTGGGAAAAGGGTGAAGAAGGGGGAGGAGGCATGCGGCAAAGATGAAGGGGAGGGGAAGCGAAGCCACGATTCTGTGTGCCACACATATGGCATTTGTGTGCTTTGCAGTGTACTCACTCTGTACTCACAGACTAGGCTACTGCGGCACACAAAATTGTGATTATTAAAGGAAAGTGTGGTTCGGTAGGTAGGGCTGCAACGATTAGTCGATTAAAAGATGACTACTTCATTATGAAATTAAGACAACTAATGTAATAATCGATAATCACCAAGGACTTGAATCATTCTTATTGTCAGCAGTTTTTTTTTACTGACACCACCATCTATTCATCTACACAAATACTTAATAATTTCTGAAAATCCAAAATATGATTAATAATTATTTAACATTATCATTGAAGAAAATTTTGAATTTGGAGAACACCATCACAATATTAGCGTATTAATTAATTGTGATGAGTTTGTGGCCGAGTAGCGGTAACTCAATTTTTTTACATATTTGGCTAACGTGAACCAAAATCAACTGAATTTCAATTTGACAAGATTCATTTCTGAGTCGCTGTGAATATTTTGGCGATTTCTTAAAGGGAAAAATTTAAATAACTGTTAGTTGCCTGCTCCCTCAACCAATTAAAAATAATTTGACCTAAATAAAGCCTTGATGAACAGCCTAAATTCTAGACTTTCACACCTGACATTCGGGAGAGAACACGCTTTTTACTCACGTCAAAAATTGCTCCCTCTCGTGCTGCCCAGTAGCTCAGTCGGTTAGGCAGTGCACTGGAAAGCACGCATATGCCTTAATGGCGCGGTGAGACATATTTCCCGCATGTCTACACCCCCATCTTCACCTGTTTCCACTAACCCTAATAAATAAAGCTTGGAAAAAACAGCCTGAATGGGCTGGAAAAAAACATTAAAAAAATTGCTCCCTCTTCCATATAGTGCACTATATAGGTAGGGATGTCCGTATACTCCATTTACCCTATATAGTGCACTCACACAGTATCCTACAATGCACTGCGAAAAATAGTGAGCTTCGATGTACCCTAGAGGCCTAGACCAAGTAATAGACCAAGTAATATAACCCATAATTAATTTCGAGCCAGATTAAAAATGACCTAAACTACAAACATCGCACGGTGGGAGTCAATAGCGAACGACCATGGCAAAGAGTTATACATTTAAGTACTTTTAACTTTCTGTGCTGATTTTTGAATTTTATAATGTTTAAATAATATTGACTGCGCCGACTCTGGTGTCCTAGTGAGTGCACTGTAAAGGGAGTAGGGATTTCGGACACAGCCAGTGTAAGGTTTTCTGTAGCAGCCAACTTTTCCAGCGCACATTGCAGCCCGCCAGCTGCAGCTAATGGAGCGTTGGGTCTAATATTATATTATAATTAGATCAGTCTTTATTATTTCCTTTGATGTTATCTTGTCATTCAGATCTCAACACTGCTTTCCCATGTGATACGCAGAGAGAATTGACCACAAAGAGGATGTGCAAAGTGCAAATACATTGTATTCCCTTCAACTGTGTCAACATAAAACCACAACGTGCAGATAGGCCTACCAGTGTCAATTCAATTTCCAAGAATAATGTGTGTGTATAGGGCTGTTATGATAATACATTTTGCTGGACAATTCAGACTCTTCATTTTCAAACATGTAAAACATATGCAATTCCTCATACCAGAACATGATAATACTCTAATAACTAATAAATGATAATACTCTAATAACTAATAATAATCCTAATGAATAAATGGTGATAATGGAACACAAACACACAAACAAAGGAATACAATAGAAACGGACATAACAGTACATCGTTCGAAAAAGGCACTTTTTTAGATTTCTACCCCCATTATAATCATTTCTCCATTTGACAATTTAATAATCTGTGCAACCCGTTTGCTCATTTGCAGCGGACTTGCCAGTGAATGGAGCCGTCCCGCTGGTCGATGTGACCACATCGGTGAGTAACTTGAACTTGCATTTGCTCAGCATTTAAACAATATTTAATCAAAACGGTGAGTGAAGCAGGGTGGATCATGTGTAATAATTGATCACAGAGCGTGCTGTAGTGAGCGGATTTTGAACCAGAGTGCATGTGACAAATTCAGCCACTTCGGTTCACTGCGATGACTTTACACAGGCAGCTACACAGACACCAGAAGTGTGTTTACAAACAGCGGGACAAAATAACAGTTCCTCTTTTAAGCGTGCAAACACATCTATAGGCTTAGTCAATGGGCCTGGGGCTCTACGAAGAGTGTTGCAAGTGAAGAAAATCATGAGGAAAAAAGACAGACAAGATAAATGGCTACGAAGGTGACATTTACAAGCCAAAATAGATTTATGACAGTGAGTTTTTACCCCCAAGCAGAGATCTGACATTTAGTATTTGATCACAGCCGCGAGCGCTCTCCGCATCGTCGCTTCTAGCCACATCAACACCGTAGAGCGCTGGATAACATGTCATTATGTAATTTTTTTTTACCAAAGTCATCCTTTACTCTAATCAGCTGCAGCGAGTGAGTTGCCAACGTGTCATGTGATGTTAAAAAAGACAATATTTATCTAATAATTTCTGGAGCTGCAGCCGATTAATCGATGATAATCGATTATTGAAATAATCGCCAACTAATTTGATAATCGATTAATCGTTTCATGGTTTGGCCAATTCTTTGCTCAAACGTTTTAAATATATGTTGTTCCCAATGCAATTTTTCCAATGTCAAGGCCCCAATACAATAAAGACGACACGTAAGCTTGTGTGAAAGCCCAATATGTTATAATTTAGCCTGTAAGAGTGGGCTCTTTTATGCTATTACTATAAAATGGAGATAGCGAAACAGCTAAACGTGTGTAATATTAACATTGCAAACTTTTAATGTTTCATAATCATAATGATAATAATCGCTCCGATTTTAAAGGAAAAATGAACAGATTAATCGATTAATCGGCTGTAAAAATGGCTGATTAATCGATTATCAAAATAATCGTTAGTTGCAGCCCTAATAATTTTCTCAAAAAAAGAGAGCGAGGATTTATGTTGAAATATGTTACAAAAAAAGGTTGAGATTAAATCTCCAATGAGTCAACAGTCAGCAACAGAATAATTTTTATTCTGGGTGCAAAAATTTGTTGATTAATCGATGACTAATCCATTAGGAAATTAATCGACAACTAATGAAATAATCGATTAATCGCAAAGGAGTATAATGGTTATTGTCCGCAGTTTTTTGCCGACATTGCCACCTATTGATCGTCATGAAATGTCTTAAATAATGGAAGACTTTTAAACGGACAACGTGCAAATAACGCTGTCTACCTGTTCGCCTGACCGCGAGGATACCACCATAATGTCTGCCGCCGCCAAGCTGTGACATCACCGTGCTACTGCCCTGACATGAGCCAAAAATGTACTACATTTCAAGTTGACAATTGAAGATTCCTTGTGTTGCTGTGAATATTTTGGGGATTTAAGGAATCCCCCAAAAATATCCAACAGATTAGTCAAATAACAAGTAATAGACCTATTATTTTAATAGTTACATCAAGTGCACACAATAGAAAAGTTAAAAGATGTTCACAGTCCTCACAATCTTTATCCCTCTCCTTCTCCAATCTGTACGACAAGCAGATCAGCAGAACTGGTCTCAGTGTCTACAAAAGGAGCACAGCAGAACATGAAGCCGTGTACTCCTCCCACACTGCAAACACCGGGACAAGAATACTACACTTGTATTCAGCATCAAAAGACTCACAGGGAATGTAATTATGTATTTGTTAGACATGTCCCCGCCACCTGTTTTAGCTCATCAGTCCGAGGCCCAAAGTCTGTGCTAATTGTAAATATTAGGGCCATCGACTAATTGTTGATCAATCGTTTATGAAATGAAAAATCGGCAACTAATTAAATAATCGCCAAGGTCTTGAAGTATTGTTGTACGGACTATATTTTCTTTTTTTATTTTGTTGCTGTGACCCGTCACGTGACCGGGAGAATGCCGGTTAAGAACACAGGTGTTGCTGAGTGGTAGGCATGGAGGGGCGGGACCAAGCGGTCTTACCGCATCTGCTGACGCATCGCAACATTGAATTAAGTACATAGATTTTCATTTCCTTCATTATTGTTTATTTTACTGCATAATACCTCCCAGCCTTCCTGCCAAGTGGCTACATTTCATTTGTACTACAACACTACTACTATAAATCGTTATTGTCAGCACTTTTGTGTTGAAACTACCCTCTATTTGGTCCATGCTAATTTGATTTTAATTAATAATTTCTGAAAATATGAAATATGAAATGGAGATAATTGATAAAAAACATGAATATGATGAAAACCATCAAAGTGTCAAATAAAGTAACTTAATTGATGGTATAATTACTGTTTAAGAATTTCAATTTGACAAGATTAATTTCTTGTAATTGTTGCTTTCCATGAATATTTGCAGAATTTCTCCGAAGAAAAAGAATCCAAGCGATTAGCTGACCAATTGTTTCAATAATCGGCAACTAATCAATATAAATAAAACAAACTATTAAAATACAGAGAGTGCCTGAGGACTTCACCACAGACACAGTCGGCAACCAAAAGGCAACAATCAAGCTAGGTGACATGAACTTGAAGAGATTCAGGACTTTTAAGACCTTGGCTCAATGGTGGATGAAACTGCTGGAATGGAGGAGGAGATGCATTTCAGAATCTCGTGTGAACTGGAGAAAAGTATCTGGAGTGCTGTGCGAAAAGAGTCCCAGTTAGATTAAAGGTAAAGTGCACAAAGCAGTCGTTAAGACAAGCTTTACGGCAACATCGGTTTGGAAGCCACACCATTTAAAAACATAGAAGAGAATAAATTAGACATGGCAGAGATGAAAACGCTGAGATGGATGGTAGTAGTTACACGTAGAGACAAGATAAGACACAAGAACATACGAGGAACGGTGAAAGTGGTAGAAGTTTCTAAGAAGATCTAAGAGGCTTAGACTCAGGTGGTTTGGACACCTAAGAGGAAGAGTTGGAGAAGTGATGGAGATGGAAATACAAGGAAACAGAAGACGAGGATCTCAATAAATTAATGATAAACAATAAATATAGATCTCAGGGAGAAAATCAAGAGATGAGCAGCATAGAACTATATGGAAAATGGCTCATTCACAACAGAGACCACGCATAGGGAAAAGCTTGGAGAAATAGTTGGCTATTAAAATAAGTTAGTTGCCGCCCCACTAAAGATCAACTGATACAGACTCCCGATAATGCAAAATTTAGTTGAACCCAAAATATCCAGCACAAAACCATACATATTTATTCCCTGTCGTTGTCTGAATTTTCCAATGTACCCTGAATAGTGCACTGAAAGTATCCCACAATGCACCGTGAAAAGTAGTGAGTGATCGATCGTACACTATACCAATCAAAAAACCCCATAATATATTGCGAGACACATTAAAAATGACCTAAACTACAAACATGGCGCAGCACGAGCCAAGTACATAGCGTCTGACCATGACAAATAATTTGCAGACTTCTCAAGTCCGCAAGTGATATCGGTGCGCTGAGCGCCCCTGGCCACTCAGTACCCCGCGAGCCGAGCGGGACCTTGGCGCTGGCCTTGTGGCGTCTCAGTCTCTACCTGCACTTTGTGCAACTAACCATTATATCATATTATATTACATTTTCCAATCATAATAATGCACTGGTTAGTGTCCCAGTACGAAACCACTGTTGTAGAAATAGTCATCTCAATGATGTCACCTGTTTATTGTCCCGAATTATCCTTTTTGAAGGTAGATTGACCCTTAACCTTTCCATCAGTCTTCCAGCCATCAGTAATTGCCAATACATGTAAGATGTGCTTTTTAATATCGATATAATACATGTTTTAATATGTTACTTCTCTACACAATTATGAAATAAAGGAAATGGTTAAATACATTTTTCATATTTAATAACATTAATCCCTGGATCAAATCGAAACGGAAAATCGGATCAGAATCAGATTGAATCGGGGAGAATAGAAGAAAATGGATTCTGAAAACTAGAAATCGGAATCGATTCTTGAAATTTGAATCGAAACACAGCTCTAGTTATAATAACTTTGACGGCGCAAGAGTCCGAAATCTCTGTTGCTGTTGAGTGCACTTTAAGTGAGTGCACTCTATAGGGAGCAATTTTGGACACAGCCAGTGCATATAGGCAGTGATTGCCACATGAAAGACATTGCGTGGCAGACTTTTAGAAGCCATACTATTGCACCTGTGAAACAATGCTAGAGGAACTTGAGTACTTCCATGAGCTCCACCAGGAAACGACTTGAGAAAGTAGCACGCGAGTTACCCAACAAAGCCGTGGGCAGTATGCCACCAGCAGCAACCCATGGGGAACACCACAGGAAGCCAGCCGTGCCGCTGCAGACACCGCCTCTGGCACGAACGAGGGCTGCACGATTTTGCTCCAAATTAAAAAATTGTGGCTCCACCATTTCAACTGTCACGATATATTGCAATTTGGTAGTTGTGGTTTTTATTTTGTTTGTAATATAGATTTTTAACTGTGCTTTATTAGTAAAATGAACTAAATACTTTGTATTTCATCTGTTTTTTTGTTAATTTTTACAACAGTGCACACCTTCCATTCGTCCTAGATGAAGCAATACAACCCATAATGCACTGCGAGGCATTTTAAAAGTGACCTAAACTACAAAAACATTGCACGGTGGGAGTAAATAGCGACCAAACATGGCAAATAGTTATAAATGTACTTCTGACTTTTTGTGATGATTGGTGAATATTATATTTATATATCATTCATAATTATATATATAATAATTGTGACGGCGCCAACTCTAGTGTCCGAAATCTCGGCCGTTGCTGTTGAGTGCACTAGATAGGAAGTAGGGGATTGGGAACGATTTCGGACACAGCCAGAGTCAGTTATACAGCGCGTTACACAGGTGCCATCTCCGTCTCTGCACTACCTTGCCACATTAATTAAGATTGAGATTAAAATTGAGATACTTTATTTCAATACAAGTAGAGTGAAATTCATCCTCCGCATTTAACTCATCCCTGAGGAGCAGCGGGCAGCCGCGTTGGGCAGCCGCGGTGCAGTGGAGGCCAACTCCAGATTCTGAGCCAGTGCCTTGGCCAGAGGCACTGACTCGAGCAGATTAACGAGAACATGTTTTTTTTTTGCTAGTGGGGGAAACCGGAGTGCCCGGAGGAAACCCACGCAGACACGGGGTGGGCATGTAAACTGGAATGGACCTGTCTGGGTTGGGATTCGAACCCAGGACCTTCTAGCAGGTGGTGCTGCCCCAATTAATGCATCGACCGCACTTCAACGGATGCCGCATAACAAATATTGTCCTGAGAGCACAAACGACTAGTGTGCTAACATCAGCTAGCATAGAGACTGACAGCTTCCAAGGTGCCTTCTACCGTGCTTGAGAGCTGGTGGGGTGGGGGGAGAACCAAGTCACATTGACTTACGGCTGAGGGAATCTTACATGAATGCTAATTGAACACTTAGACGGTAGCCAGCCCAGTCGGCGCTCACTTTTCGGAGCGCCTGCACCCTCATCATGCAAAGCGGATCCAACCGCGGAGACAGAGGAAATTACATGTTTTATGGTGTAACAGCTTAACTGGAGCAGGCATATGTAAATCCATGCTAATATTGTGTGTGTCTCTTTTTTGGCTGAAGCGCTACATCAAAAAGAGCTACGTAGAAGTGAGAGAAGACTACGGAGAAAAAAGGGATTGCATTTTACATTACATTACTTTTAGATTACTTCATTACCTGTTTTGATTCATTTTAAGATTTTCCCTGGGGCATCCAGCAAAAGCGACAAGCTTCCTGACTACAACCAGAAAGAGATCAAGAAAGCTATTACCATAGTGTGAGCCACAGATTCCATTCCCCGTTTGAGCGAATGCCTACGATGTCTACCTCCAATCTCCCCAACCCAGTTTCCACCAAATACTATCAATAAAGAATGAAAAAACTGCGCTTATGCCAGAAAAATAACTTTAATAAAACACATTTTTAAAAAGGGAGCTCTGTAAATATCACTTTTAGGACTTCAGTTGAGTTTTCGTGCAAAATGATCTACACAATGTGGGGAATCGACAAACATCTTTGTGATATCAAAGTTCAGTGAAAAATGCATCCTACGCACCCATGAGCATGATCACAGCCAAAATTCCACCCCCATTCATCTAAATGCCGCTTTGTCTATCACATCACCCGCGGTGCCGCGAGTTCTGCTCCCCTCATCGGCTTGTCTGCGATGTCTACCCCCGATCTTTTTGCCCGGGTTTCCGACGAATCCTACCCAACAAAAGTTAAAAATGGCGCTAAAGCTGGACAAAACAATTTGAAAAAATTAACAATGGAAAAATGCACAAGTCATAGGCACCAAAGGGTTGGAGTGGAGTTTGAACTACATCCACATTTACAAGTTACCATGAGTGCCTTGATAAGATTTTTATTGACTGATTATACAAGTGCATGTAATCCCCTACTCTTGGTGAAGGCAACTCATCTAGATAACATATTTTTAAAATTGTAGCGGATTAACGTAACTATTGGTTGTATGCCGTTTGCGGTAAGGATCTGTGCTCTACTGTCAAGGAAAATGTATGTCGTCAGTGCAATCATGTTTTAAGAGAAACTCTGCCTCACAGGATTTGCAGTAGGTGAAAGAAGCCGTGACAGACAACACAAAGATGGTGTGACTTCTATGCCTCTGGAGAGGGTTGACCCATGTTCGTGGTTCGTGCACATTCTGCTACAAGCTGAGATATTGAAATATGAAAAAAAAATCTGTAATTTGGACAGGAAAAACAACAACAGCAACAACAGATCCCAAACAATGTAATTACCGAACCAAAAGATAGTGTGTCCGAAATCGTGCCCTATCCCGAAATCGTTCCCTATTCCCTATATAGTGCACTCACTTACTAGTTACACACTTACATAGTGTACTCAATGGCAGCTCACTTCTTTCCGCGGTGCATTGTGGGATACGATAAGTGTGCTATACAGTATAGGGTACAGGGAGTATTCGGATACCCCTACAAAATGACGTGGGCCCCATATAGTTCAGTATATAGGGAGCGATTTTCGGACACAGCCAGTGAATCGATGCAAAAGAGAATAAATCGATTCAAATTTGTGAATCTTTGAGGGTGACTATTTTTGTGTTGACTTGAAATTTTAAAAAATCTTTTTTTTTTTTAAATACATACATCGATTCAGATTCTTGACTCTGTGTCTGTGTATGTGTAAGAGGGCCACACAGAGAGAAATTACACAAATTAACTAGGGCTGTTTTGTCTACGGACGGGGACAGTATTCACTTTAACAATCTAGCAACATGTAAATCGGATTGTGGATTGAATCGGATCGTGATCTGAAGAATCAAGATCAATTGAGGGAATTGGGATTCCCAGTCCTAGTTCTCAGCACCTCGTCTTCCTGTTAAAAGCATTAATAATCTTTTGCCGCAACCATCCACCATTCATATTTCACAAGGCATTTATGGGAGGAAGGAGTGAGCATATTTCACTGCTGTAGGGAGAGAGTGGGGGGTATGCACTATGCAGCACAGTCCTCTCTCTCGCGAGCTCTCTCTTTCTCCCTCTCTACAGCTATCTAACAGCATTGTAGTCTCTCTCTCTCCCTCTATCATTATTTTACTTTCTCCGATGTCTCACTCTCTCAAAACAGCCGTGTACTCCCTCTATCATTTTACTCTCTCCAATCTCTCCCTAAACAGCAGTGGACTCTCTCTCTCTCCCTCTCTGCACAGTTAAACAACATTGTAGTCTCTCTCTCTTTTTACTTTCTCCGAGCTCTCACTCTCTCAAAACAGTAGTGTTCTCTCTATCATTTTACTCTCTCCCATCTCTCACTCTCTCCCTTCCTCACAAAACAGCAGTGTACTCTCTCCCCCCTCTCTCTCTCTACCGATATTTTACTCTCTTCGATCCCTCGCTCTCTCTCTCCCTCTCAAAACAGTAGTGCACTCACTCTGTACAGTTAAATGGCATTGTAGTCTCACCCTCTCTCGAGATCATTTTACTCTCTCTGATCTCTCACCCTCTCACAAAACAGTAGTGTACTCTCTCCCTCTCCACAGCTAAACAGCATTGTAGTCACTCTCTCACTCATCATTTTAACCTCTCCGGTCTCTCACCCTCTCCGTCTCTTTCAAAACAGTAGTGTATTCTCTCCCTCTCCAACAGCTAAACAGCATTGTAGTCTCCCCCTCTCTCTCTCGATCATTTTACTCTCTCCGATCTCTCACTCTCTCCCACTCTCACAAAACAGCAGTTTATATCTCTCTCTCTCTCCAGCATAGTGTGTAGTGTGAGATGTTCCAGGGTCGTTAGCTGCAGTGCTGTTTTTAGACAGCAGGCCATGTGCCACCCACTAGGAGACTACTACGCTACCGTCTTGCATACTACTCCCTCCCACTCCCTCTCTCTCCCTCCTCGTCCTCCCAGCGTCTTCAGAGATCTCATTTGTCACGGAGCCAGTATAGGATCTGGAGACACTGGGAAGGACAGGCCTTGAAGCAAACATTAATCACAATAATCAGGAAGCAGACGTGTGAAATAACTTAGCCACTATGGTTTGTGGACTACCTCCAGATCTGGGAGTTTGAACTCGTGAATATCCGATATACGTTTTTTAGCCCGATACCATAGACGGTATATAAATATGGACATCATTCGCTTCAGCCGGCGTGCCAACTTCCGTGTCATTTTTGTAGCCACAAGGGCGGAGTTGGCTACCAAAAAGCACGGAGCCTATGGGAATTCCAATAGAAATAGACCAATTTTAGCAGGCCATTTAACCTATTTAAAGATCGTTTCTAATTGATGTTTTAATGTATATTGTCGGTTCATTGTGTGAGGGGGAGGTCATAATTTCACAAATGTGTCAGATTTGGCGTTCATATTTTTTATTTTAGCTCCCATAGGATCCCATTCATTCAGGCGCCCCTAGCGGACAGTACCACCGGAAGAAGTCGCGTGTGGGGTGTCTCTCCCTCACTTACCGTAGAGCTCTCTCTACCTCTCCTTGTCTCCGGATAGTTTCAGCAATGGCACCGCGCGGTCAGAGGCTTCAACCCGGCTAGGATGAAAGCAATAGGATGACGTCACGCACGCTGCGTCTACTTATATACAGTCTATGTCCGATACCCATAACTAATTTTTTTCCAGGTGGAGCAATATTGATAACCGATATGTAACCAATATAGTCAAGTGCTGTCAGTCGATTGTCAACCAGCTTGTTAACAGGGTTGGGAAGAAGTTACTTTTTTACTGTTGTTGTAATTTCCTTGCCATCGTTATTTAGAACAGGGCGAGTCTTTTTTGCCACCTATTGCTCCTGTTCTCCCCCCCCCAATTTCCATTGTGAGCGACAATTAAGTCAACTGTAAACTATTCAATGGAGGGTGCCGCATTGCCAGCGATGCCGTGCGGCACGGTCACTCGGTGTCGTGTCGCCAGAAATAGTTGATTTTTGATTTCTGCCGCGGACAAGGGGGTGTGGTGTGTGTTCAGTGTTTGACAAGGCACAAGGACAGATCACATCAACGTGCACTCCATTGTTGAATGAATCAAATGCATTGTATGTGTGTGTGTGAATTAAATTGAGAGAGGGGGAAGAATCTGGAGTTGGCACCCGGGCGCTGCACCATTCCATTCCATGTTCACCCCTCCGTACCTCGGCAGGCAACTGAAGTCCCATTCACTCCCAGAGTGAAAAACACCGTTGAAAAAAAAATTACGAGATAAACATGCTAACCATCAAACCGTGTTGCAGCAGCAGCAACACAATAAAACGACATTGGACAGCAACATATTTTTAATTTTCATTTGTAGATTTCTTTTGTACATTTGTATGAAAAGCACACACGCTCGCGCACACGCTCGCACACACACAAACGCATGCATGCAACACATCTGACTCAAAAACCTATATGGATAGCTTCAAAACGTTACAACAACTCAAAGAATATCGATAAAGAATTGGGCTAATGGAGAAGGCAGCTGTGTTCAAAGTCCCAGCTGTTTTCGTTAGATGATCATGTGTAGCTTGACCAACAAAAGATTGCGCATAAGAAGGAGGCCAAATAGGGCCATGCATTCAAAAGTCTTGTTGCTGTGGCTTGGATAACACAGTGGCACACGCAGCCACGCAAGATCGCTTCCCCTCACGGTCATATACTCTCCGGCTTTTCTGCAATGTCGCTGTGTCTACCGCAGCGCCCGAAGTGTCGCGAGTTCGACTACCCTCATCGACTTGTCTGCAATGTCTACCCTCGATCTCTTCAACCCAGTTTGCGACTATCCAATAAAGATGGAAAAACGGCGCTGACGCCGGAAAAAATAACTTAAAAAAAAAGAAAAAAAAGAAGTGCCGTGTGCAGTCGTCAGCATCCAAAATAAATCTTCATTTGCTGCAGTGACCGTGGAATTAACAGTTTACGACCTCATGAAAATGAAGATGGAACGGCCACCATGAAGGTGCACATTTTCTGGTAGGACGCACATTCGCCGAAGGTGGCAGCGAAGTAGTCAGCACCAGCTTAGATAGAAGTTTAGAACCCTTAGCAATGGGGCCCGCAACCCTCCGCGTATTGCTACCTGCGCCGAGCAGGTTATAGGATAACTGACAAAGTTGTGCATGTATCTGGATGACAATTTCTACAGTTGTTAGAAATGACACACATGGAACAAGCGAGTACATTTTGGTGCATGTCTGTAGCCTGCAGGTAACAGAACATAAGAGTCTAGTTTGACAACGGTATGAGCTTACAAACTGCAGCAGCGGTTGCCTCCACTCCACTGCGTGTGCTCAACACACCTCAGATAGTGTAGTGGTTAGCCCTACAGTCTGCCAAGCTGGAGACCCGGGTTCGCATCCCTCCCCCGGCAGATCATCAAAACATTTATGTTCGTGCTGCCCAGTAGCTCAGTCGGTTAGGCAGTGCACTGGAAAGCACACATTTGCCTTAATGGCGCGGTGAGTCGGTGGTTTGAATCCCACCATCAACGTATTTCCCGCATGTCTACCCCCCATCTTCACCTGTTTCCACTAACCCTAATAAATAAAGCTTGGGAAAAAAACAGCCTGAATGTGCTGGAAAAAAAAAGAAGCACTCAGAGATTGCAAATCTGCACCTAACCCCTAAACCTAGTCCCTAAACCTAACCCCTAAACCTAGTCTAACTTAAAATAAAAAAACAAACAAACAAACAAAAAAAGCGCAATTTGCAGGTTAAAAAAAAAAAACGCAAAGAAGTGCTCGCGACGTGAGTTGAACTCGGGACGTTGGCGTAAGAGTCGGGCGCGCTGCCCCGTCTCTTACGCACGCTGCCGCTGCGCTGTACAAGCTGATGCAGACAACCTTAAGATGCTGTCTGCGGCGCGTCCGCTGTGTTTTAATTCCGAAACATCCTGAACGCGATCGGAAATGCTCAGAAATGGCACCGCCGGTCAAAAATCCCATCGGCTGCTTGGGAGACTAAATGCCCCTCGGCCGCAGCTGCGGGAGAACACGGCGCAGCGATCATTCACGGTTCACCTGTTAATATCAAATCAAAACAAACGTTATTTATATAGCACTTTGCATGCAGAGCGATGTTACTTATAGGCTACAGAAATGCACCAAAATGGAATCTTTTCTTTCTTTTGTCATTTGCAACAACTCAAAAATATATTAAAAAATGCTCCATATTGCCCTCTGCTGACAATGTCTCAATTATCATGTTCTTTCACTGTGATTTGATTCGATTCGATGCATTCAATATATGAATGTTATCGACGCCGCTTAGGTCAGCCTGCATTCTGCGTATCTTTCCTCCGTGCTGCTGTGTGCGGGCAGTTGTGTACTTGTGTGTTGTTGAGTGCTGTCGTCAGCTTTTTTACACTGGTCTACTTTATTTCCCCTGGTGCCACCATATTAACCCACCGACTAGCTCCCCCCCTCTCTCTCTCTCTCTCTCTCTCTCTCTCTCTCTCCCGTCCTCACCCAGAGACAGAGATAGATAGAGACAGACGGATAGCCAGGTATAGATTGAAACATCTCGGCAAACAGCCAGCTTGTGAGAGAAAGTGAGTGAGGGAGAGAGAGAGAGAGAGAGAGAGAGAGATAGAGAGAGAGAGAGAGAGGAGTAAACCCTGTTACGCAAAGCAGGGTCTACACTGTTTTGATATTATATCTCTAGCAAGGAAGTTTCTTTAACATCATATCTGTTTCTGAAAGAGTTTTCATCATTTTTGTTAATAGCATAATCTGTCGGAGTGCGGTGGCAGAGTGGTTAGAGAGTGCCCCCCCCCACCCCCAATGCAGCTCCGTGGGTTCACATACCCTCTCCGGCTTTTCTGCATTGTCTACCCCGACTCTTCATCCCAGTTTTAATCCTGTCACTACATTTCTCTAAATAAAGAATGGACAAAAAAGGCCCAAATATTAAATAATATCACCTGAGTGCCGACACATGTGAATCGACAGACTATTCAACTAATCCAAATCATACTGAATGACACTAGGTGGCTATTTCATTTCCAGATGCCTTACCTCAATAAATCCTTCCAAGATTGTTGGTGCCAAAGCTCCATGTCTAATTAGACAAGGGATCCCACTCTCCCTCCTTCCCTTCAGGGAGGAACAAGAGGGCAACAGCCGCATCTAGCAAGAGCACTCTCTATGCATCTCCATCTGTTTTCCCTCTCTCTCTCTCTCCTCCCTCCTCTCAAACAGGAACAACAGACCATCGGCTAGTGTCTCAGCAGATCATCTGGTTCCTCCCACTGACCACTTGCTAGTCCAGCTAGCTTGTTTGTTTGTGTTCCTCTCTCTGTTTCCTGTCCGCCCCTCCCATTACCCTTTTCCCTGCCAAAAAAATCAATTGCTCTTTTAAACGAGTTCTCACATTGATAAACATTTCCAACTCTAATTAGAAATGTCAACAGCAGGTATTTCTCAATTTGGCCAGTAGGACTAGGTTTTCCTTTTCCCGTCCTATGTCGAAGGAGTTCTGTCATCGTTAGTACAAACAAAACCAAAGTACAAGTACACAAAATAAGGTTCTGGGGTCACTCCAACCTTGGAGTTATTATTGATTCACGTATGCTCATTAGGGTAGATTAATTGCCGATCATTGGAACGATTAGTCGACTAACAGAAATGACAAATGTATAACAATTGAGTTCATACTCGGCGGCAAACTTTGAACCCTAATATTTTGATGCCGGTTTATCTTCATTTTCATGTTTATTTCTCAATAATGTTGACTTATATGAATCATATTTTAGATTATTAACTTATCACACAATATCAAATTTGTGAAGACCAATAGGTGGTGGTGTCAGCAAATAACTGCTGACAATAACAGTGATAAAATTCCTTGGCGATTTTCGATTATTGCATGAGTTGATTTACAATTAGTCATCGATTAATCGTTGCACCCCTAATGCTCATATTAAGTAAAATTGTTAGTTTAAGCTAAGTTTGGCTTTTTGTGGGCTGGTTCAGATTGCATGGGTGATTTGTCAACTTTTCTGTTCTGTGTGTTCCAGCGTCTTTCCTTCCTGCTTAAAGCAAACCTCTGTTGATGATCCTGCCAGAGATGTATACGAGTCCTGAACTCACGAGTCCGAGTCTTTAGGGGTCGAGTCCGAATCTTTAGGGTACGAGTCCAAGTTGAGTCTCAAGTCATATTTTTCTATTGTTCAACGGAGATCGACACTTGTCTGACCATGCCTTTGCGAGCGTGGGTGGAAAGGAAGCGGAAAATAATGGAATTTTTTAAAGCCGAAAAAGAGAATTTTTTAAAGCCGAAAAAGAGAGAAAGACTCGTCAAATACTCGCAGAGAGTCATTGACCTAGATTCCCGAGTCGAGTCTGAATCTTTAGGGCGCGAGTCCAAGTCGGGTCTCAAGTCCCGTTTTTGGTGACTGGAGTGACTCGCGAGTCGAGACTTTTGACTCGAGTCTGCATCTCTGGATCCTGCGCAATTAACAAGATGTGAAGATGTGCTCCTGCAGTCTTTTTACACTCAATTGGAATCTTGGTGCAAGACTGAAAGATTGGTATTTTACCTTCACGTCGTCCGTCTAACATGTTTTAAAGTAATTAAGAAATGGGTTGCGTCCCAACCCTTTGTTGTCCTTCCTTGGGTCCATAAAACGACTCAGTATGAATCATCACTTTAATAATACATTAATTACGACGGAGACTACTGTTCATTGTTAATGGATGACGTCCTGACAGCACCGACATTGCCATTGGTCCTCCACAACTTGTCAAGCACTCGTTCTCCCCCACAAGGGCGGGCCGCGGCCGAGATGACAAAGAGAAAAAAGCTGTCACACTAATTGGAAACAGACAAAGAAAGTGCTATGTGGACAAGTACTGTGAACAGCGGCGTTTCTTCTCTCTTTATTCTTCTCCACTCCGCTATGTTCATCGTTCAACGAGATGGGATGCAACAACATTAGAGGTCAAATACACACACAGACACTCCTCAATGTGGACCTTCGAAATATTTAAACGTAAACGTCAAATCTCAAATTCAGTCATGAAGTTGTAATCCCTCACGTTAGACCTTTATCTTTCCTGTGCTTGGAAGCACAGGAAGCAAATTTACTGTGGCTGTAGCTCGGTTGGTAGAGCGGCCGTTCCAATGACTGGAGGGTTGAAAACCAAAAGGTTGGTGGTTCGAATCCCGCCTCCGACAGTCTCCATGCCAAAGTGTCCTTGGGCAAGACACTGAACCCCAAATTGCTCCCAATGGGTCATGGCGAGCTCCCTGTATGGCAGCAGCTGCCATTGGTGTGTGAATGTGTGATTGAGAGGTCACTGTAAAGCGCTCTGAGTGCCACTATAT
>OMKY01213523.1:0-13714 GCA_900302395.1 Bregmaceros cantori | reverse complement strand
GCTCCCCCGCCACTAAAGTGGAGCCAAAAGTGGGGGAGTTACTGAGTACATGTAATCAGATGACAATAGTTGGATTACAAAAAAAATTTAACGCTAGTTCGTTAATATTGCATTTCAGGAAAGATAAGTCAATCAAAGCTGTCCACACCTCTTCGTTCACCAGTTGTTTTTTTCCACAAAGCAAACCAGAAAAAGGGTTTCATCTTTGACTGCAGTGGCAAAATGGTCCGGAGGAAGGGCCTTGCGCATCTCACAAGATCTTGTGTCTGTCATGAGCCGCTCGTCCACGGGCGGTACCCAGGTGCCGGGTTCCGCACCAGCGCAGCTGGAGCGTATCGATCTCGTCTCCGGAGCGGTTCCATGATTGGCGGTCTCTCCCTTCATAAGGGGGCGTCGGGCGCCAGCCCAACGCAGCGTCCAAGTTCTACGTAGGTCAGTGCTAGGTAGACAAGTTTATGTGTTCAGCTAGTTAGTGTGTGTACCTGTGTCGTCTCCTGCTTACCAGATTAGCCTTTAGCCAGTTAGCCGTCTGGATAACCTGAGGCTGTCTACTACTGCAGGACCGATCCCTTCACCTCCGGATTGGGTCCGCGATTACGAGCCTACAACCTGAGATGAGTACTCCTCACAAGACTCTTATATTTAGTCTTATTACCTGTGTCCAGAGACTTGCTTGTCTGTACACTGTTGTTTATTTTGTACCTTTTCGCACAAGTGTTTGTGCTGCAATTGTCCTATGTTTGCCATTTGATTTGCTGTATCAAATGGATGTCCTGGGTGGGCATCCAACCTTTCTTCTGAGTCCATCATTATCATTATTATTATTATTCATTCGCACTAGCTACACGAATCATAACAGTGTCCAGGTCACAGGGGTGTAACAATCTTGGAACATTTAGTAATGGTATTTAAAAAAAAAAAAACTAAAACAAACTATTATTTAGTTAGTTCGTTTTTTCGCCGCAAGCGCCATCTTCTCGTTTTATTGACAGCGCTAATGTGAAATGGGGACGAGAGAGTGGGAATGAGCGGACGTGCAGCATATAATAGTGAGGGGGTGTCACGGTACCCTGGCGAGCCACAACCTACAAATCGATCAGGCATCGCACGCGGTTAGAACGCTCATTGGGTCTGGTAAAACCAGGGTCGAAAAACCTGGGACAAGTGGCGTGGAGGCGTGACAACCAAACTCCGCCCACGTCTTGTGTCGCCTATACCAAACCCCTCCCACGTCTCGCGTCGCTCAAACCAAACTCTGTCGCCGTCTCGATTCAAATAATTAAATCGGTCTGCCTGATTTGCCCAGATCCAATCTACCGTCCAGCCGCGTGCGATGCGTCGCCAGGCTAGTGTCATGGTGGATTAAAAAAAAGGGTTAACTATTGTAAAGCATAGTTATAAAGCATACATTGTAAAGCGTAGAAAGGACTGGACTTGCTGTTTTGCATTGCACCATTCTTGCCGTTGGACCCTGCCAGCGCCTTGTGTTGTCTTGTGTTTTTGGGTTCATTACCGAGAGAGTTCATCAGGGCAAGTGCAAGAAACATTTTAGCATTGTCATTAGCGTCATTTTGCTGCAGCCAACCTTCCCTAAGTTTCTTCATTCTTTTTTTTCTTTTCTTTTTGTTACAGAAGACATTTGCATTTTTCAGCAGGCCGCCATCACTCTCTATACTTGACTAATTACAAGGGGCTGTGACCCCTCCCCAGGAAGGATGTTCTCTGTCACTTGCCAGGCAAATCTACGGGTTGAGAAGCCGTAATTAGCTGTCACCAGGCAAGGCGCCAACACGGGTGCCCGAGTGACTCCACAGGGAGAGCCAGCAAGAGACAGAAAACGTTTGTCCCCCTGTAACAAAAAAAACCCTTCTGGTTAACTCCTCAAGATGAGAGTTTGGCAGTGTTTTGTGACCAGAGTCACCCCCAGTCCCGAGGTTCCCATCAGAGGCGTGACGGTTGCTCTGCCTGGATCTCACGAGCTAACCAGCAGGGGGCATTAATGCCTTAATTGCATGATATTACTCGGGACGGGCTGTAACAAATTATATGTGAACAGAAAAAAAAGGGGTGGATTAGGGTGGATTGCCCTAATGTGGGCCACTGCCCTAATGTGGGCCACTGCCTAATGTGGCACACCTAAGTTCCAGTGGCTCTTCCCTAAACAAATGAATGTCAGTGAAACTATGGTAAAAGCAAACTATGGTAATGTGTCTAACTGTTCAGCACTACATTTCATTGGCCCACATTAGGCAACTGACTATCCCACATTAGGAAGTTGCAAAAAAGGCCTCACATTAGGACAATCCACTTCAATTGTATGGGGCTGGCCAGCCCCATCCACATATATAATATTATGGCTGTGGCTTAGATCACAGCACACTTTGTACCAATATACAACAGTTATTTAAAATAAATCTATTCTATGCCAGACTTTCCTGAACTTTTATATTGAGCAATTAGTGCAGCATCTGTGGTGACTGTGGCTCAATTGGTATATTGTTATAAAGGCAATGGATTGACCGACAGATAATGGTGAATCAATTTAAATATATTCCTAAATAATTAATAAAAATATTGTACTACAATACATTTGCTGCACATGTCCACATTGCACCAACAAGGAAGAATCACTTCCTTCTGGTCCACCATAAGTCCATTTATCTATTAGTCCAATATCCCTTCCGTAATCCCTTTATGGACGTTATGAAATGAGACCCTGTAGTAGAGCATTATCACCACATTAATTTTAAGTTGTTACCTTGTTTAAGATAGGGCTAAAAACAAATGCAAAGGCAATGGATAACTCGAGGTATGCAGTCAGCACCGACTGCTAAAAGCATATCCCCGAAACATGAAAGAGGCGTCTTTCACGGCAGTCGACTCTTCTTCTTTCGTTATTTGTCTGTGCAGGTCAAAATCATATTGTAGAGACATGCTTGCTGTGATGTCATATTACATGCTACCAGTCAGTGGTAGTGACTGTGATGTCATAAACGATCTGCCGCAGCGGTGGCGCAGCTCGGCGGGGGCCAACACAAATCCATTACATCCCCGACACTCCACGTTTCTGGATTGTCATTACTGTCTGCTACAAGCAGAGACAGTGAAACTAAATAATAATTGCCTCGTGGTCTTTGTATTGCATATTTCTTCAGTGATGTTCGGGGATAGGAATGTTCCACACTCTGCTCGGTGTCATTAATGCAAAGGTGGCTCTCCAGCTGTTAATTCCAAACGATGTTATTTGCACAGGAAATGAACACTGGCTGAGAAATTAAACAATCATCACACAACGATTTGAAGCTCGCTCAGTGATGGAAGACAAAGATGGAGCGATTGTCTGGGTGCGGATGTGCGGAGGTCGTGTGTGTGTGTGTGTGTGTGTGCGTGCTGGTGTGCACACGTTGGCCTTCATCTGTCTGTAAACAGAATGATTATTAATTACTTGCAAATAATAGTTAGTGTAATGAGTCAGGCACAAGGTCGACCCTATTTAAAGGCAGACACAACTTTCAAGTTAGTCTGATGCTATGGGACAGACAAGAGTGAACATAGGAGCAGCTGTGCATTCAGGGGATGGCTATGATTTATTGATAATCTATTATTCGATAGATTTTTACCTGCGCCGGGGCGGAACCGCGTAGCAGGTTATGTTTTTGGTCGCGTTGCTTTGTCCCCTGGTACACTGAAAAAGTTGAGCACGGATCTGGATGAAATTTTGCTGTTTGAGTTGTTGGAAATGGCAAGAAAGAAGTGATTCAATCTTGGTGCATTTCTGTAGCCTATAAATAGCATAATAGTCAGACTTTATTATTATGAACAGGTGTATGATCCCGTTCTTCGTAGTGGCGTCACGCTGCGTGGCCGCGACTCCTGTGCCTGCACCAAGCAATATAATCGTACTTACTCACCAACACCTACAGATAGATGGATGCAAAGTTCCTTACCTGGTTAGTGCACAGGGTGGTCAATGAGACGTTTCCATTTAAAAATGTGAGTAATTGGTTAGGTCCAACATGCTACGCAACTAGCGATGTGCATGGATGATGCGTTGGTTCTGGCTCGCCAGGCTACTACTCTACAAGCACTTGCATTGATAATGGGTTGCCACTAGGGGTGTGGTGATTTGGGAATTTCCCATTGTGATGATCGTGGCCCCAAAAATCACGTTTTAAGATTTGATCGCAATCTCCAACTTAACATGTATTTACTTATGCATATACTTACATGCAGCACCAGCGCTCTCTCCATCTCTCTCTGTCCTCGGCCACTTGCATGGTGTCACTCAGCCTGCAACTTCCAATTTTGGAAGTTATCTTCCCATCACGTTCTCTGTCTTCCTCTCCTCGTTCCACCTGGGACTGTGCCTTGATGGATTGTTTTTGAGAGTCCTTAGGATCTTGTGACATGTCCGTACCATTTTAGTTTTTGTTTTTTGACTGTTGTTTTACCGGTTTTTACCGGTAAGTAATGCACCTTTTCTAGCTTGAAAGCCAGAATAAAACCAGCCGACGAAGGTACATTACTTACGGGTTAAAATTATGTAATTATTAGGTTTAGTTTAATAGATCAGATTTAATTATTTTCAATATTAGGTTAATTCACCTTACAATCTATGGTTCATGGACATATGCCAGTGGGGGGCAAAGTAGGTAAATGGGTTTCTGGAAAATTGAAGCCATCTGGTCATTCATCAAACTATTCTCAGTGAAGAGATTTTGCAGTTAATGCGTCTGACACAAATCATCACATTAGAGCACACGTTTGTATGCACTGCTGAGACCTTTGAATTTAATGGTGTGCAACATCCTAAAAACTTTCTTTTTATTGTGGAAGAGCAGAGTGTTGAGTTCAATCTGATCATGCTGATGGGCTCAGTAGAGCAATTACTGTCAGCCTTCAAGGATAAGTTGGGCAGTCATAAAATAAGACGCTCTTGCAGTTTTTCAAGGTCCACGTTTTTGAAGGCTGACAGAATTTAACTGGTGTCATAATCATCAAATTAAGGGTGCCTGCTTCGAGGCGCTGCGCTCGGCAGCACTGCAACTCGAGCCCTGGACGTTGAAGTCCGAGGAAAATCTGTACGGGTCAGAAGTGCATCCTGTCTTTTTTGTGGATAATAGGACACGTGATGGTGTTTTTTTTGTTTGGTTTTTATCAATGACAATTTTCTCCAATTATTAAATTATTAAATATGAAATGTGATATAAACATGAATATGAGTGTATTAGATGAGTAGACATCGGACAGTAGAAAAATGGTAGTGGTCCAAATCACTGTGGTTACCATGCCAAACATTTCCAACCGTGGTTGATTTGATATATGGACAATTGGACACGTCTCCGCTGTACATATATTTGTGCTCTACGCGTCAGTGTGCTCCTGTAGCCTGTGGTTTCTAGCAACATGCACTGTGTTACGTAGGGTGGATTGCCCTAATGTGAGCCATTTTTTGAAGCTTCATAATGTGGGACCATCAGTTGCCTAATGCGCTACAGCGATATGTAGCATTGAAGTGTTGAAATTAATGTTAGACACATTACCATAGTTTGCTTTCACCATAGTTTCACCGACATTCATTAGTTTAGGGAGGAGCCAGAGCCACTTGTCATTAGGTGTCCCACATTAGGCAGTGTCTCAATTTATGGCAATCCACCCTATATACCTCTCAATATGCATGCTCAGTGAAATTTTGTGGTTCGAAAATTACAGGCGGAAATGTATGTGCAATTATCTTGCCCTTTGGTGGCGCTATAGAGTTGGGGCTAGCGACCTGGATGTACGTTAATATGATCTCTCGCCTGCTTCCTGTTGCCAGCGAATATATTTTTTCTTCTATCTATGGCAGTAACACGATCCTTCAAACTAATCAACAGTGCGGGGGCGAGGTGGCGTCACTGCGGTTAAAGGTTTTACCGTCTATCATGCCAAGCCTATTTAGGAGTCTTTGAAATTTGCGTATTTGGGAGCCAAGGTGTCAAGAGCACATTCTCAACAACTGCTTTAGATGAAGCTACATACTGTGAATGATGCTCATATGTTGGAGAGAAATCCCTCAGTCTCCACAGCGCTGACTTGTTCTCTAGCCACCCCAGGATATTTTGGCATCAACACAAATGTCCATCTCTGGTCCAGTGGGTGAGCAGGAAGGGTAGGAATTGGTTTCCAATCAGTCGCAATTATGAGTCCGGGCAGCCATTTTCGTCACATGTAATTTTGTCACTGGCTGATTATTTTAGCATTGTCATTAAGCAATTTTGCTTCATGACACATTAGTAGCCAATTAGGCATGGTTAAAATGTGCATGTGTTTTCTCTGTCCCTCATTCCCTTTACCTTTCACTCTCTCACTTCTCTGTTCCTCTTTGTTTCCACGGTATTCTCTCCGTCTTTTAATTTCTGCCGTTGTCTCTCAATCCTTTCACAGAAGGAAGCAGGGACCTTTCAAACCAACACATCAATTTACAGTGGTCATAGTGACTCACTTTATTGTGTGCTATGTAATGAATGCACTCTAAAAATAGTCACGGAAATATCAAGTGTGTCTAGCCGCTTTCTAACAACCATATAGTGTAGACTGGTCTGCCAGACGAAGCGCATGTGCGCTTATTAATCGCTGGGGTTATATAGTCTGGACGTGACGGCATTGGGAATTATTTCAAGAGTTGAGGTGGATGTGACACAAAAATGACGCCTGTGACGGCAATGCAGTCTCAGCGTTTCAGCATAGACAAGACCTGTTCCGGATGTAACAAAACAGGAAACTGTCCATCATCTCACGCTTGATGAGATAACGAGAATAAATAGTCATATTGGACTACGCATAAATGTAGACGGATTCCAGTGTAGGATCGAAGCCACAGGAAGGGGGGAACTGGAACACAACGGAAGGCTGGCATGAGAATCCCATCGGGATGCAACTGCATTGATACGTTTACCAGATGATAAAGAAACGTAATATGCTACAGTATTATCTAGGTGGAACTTTGCCGGTGCACGGTCAGAATGCATGGGCGATCTTTATGGGGGAGCGATGAACTTTAAAACAGAATCAAATCTGAAATATGGGTTTTACATATAAAAGGCGGGATTCTATTTCAACGAACCTATTTCCATTGCAATTGCCTTTCCACTAGCTCCGGTAGCCACACTAGGTGCACGGCTAGCTGCGCGTCTACCGTAAATATGGCACACGCCCACTGCTGCTGCAAATCAAGTAATGCAGAGGATCTGCCCGATTACTCATCGTGCAGCTGGCTTATATTGGCTGCACGGGGAGAGTGGTGAGTCGGCTGTATACTCTGGTAACGTACGACTTCCCGACATCAGACAGTGGACTATATCACGCGCGGGAGCCGCCTGTTGCACATGTTTGCCTGTGAAGTGCATAAAACATGTCCTGGAGGACTGCAGACAACAAGCTGATTGGCCCACTCCACCACTTGCTTCAAGACAATTACCATTACATCATCGAGCGCATATCGTGTCCGTAGTCACCCAGCTTAAATAAAGACCCGGGCTCCAAGGTATTGTAAGTTATGTGCGGCAGCACTCTAATTAACCTCTGTTCACAATCTACTCCAAGCATTTTAGAAAAAAATAAAAATAAAAAGCACATTTGCTATGCACTGGCGGTTCGCTGGAGAGCCCAGCGTTGTGTGAGTGCACCACACTAGAGAGAACAGGCAGCAATTTTGGATTACAAACACTTACACTGTGTATCTCTTAGAACTGTATTACTAACTAGAGG
Organism: Bregmaceros cantori; assembly: GCA_900302395.1. NCBI lineage: Eukaryota > Metazoa > Chordata > Actinopteri > Gadiformes > Bregmacerotidae > Bregmaceros > Bregmaceros cantori. Next base: position 5,965 of record OMKY01213523.1, on the reverse strand, counting down.
CCCCAAGGTCGTAGTCATTACTATAAACTAGACGGATGCCAATTGTTCGACAACGAATTGTCCAAGGAATTAATCTTTAATTGATTTAATTAATTACCAATTAAGTGAACATTGTGACTGGTTGTTAATGTTAGATATTAGCTTTAGCTGATTTTGCCAGTAAGTGTCACGGTTTGCTGAATACACATTGGATCCTATCATTTAGATGGTTAGATGGGGTGTATATATTTTTTATCTCCCGGATTCGCATGCCCAATCCGGGCACAGGAGATTCATCCATCCATTACCCTCGAGGCTCGAGGACCTTGGACACACTCCTCAACTGTCAACTAGAGAATCGTACGAGACCTTGGCCCAACCCTTTTTAGCATACTTAAGGATCACACTTGTCCATTCGACCAATCACAGCCTTGCATATTAATGTCGGTACTCTGGTCCCGTGCAGTCCAAAACATGGCCAGGCATTCTGCCAGCCAGGTCAATTAGACCTAGACATGCTACAGAGATAGCAACTGTCTGTACCATGTGGATTTTGGCAAGAAGAACAATATATATATGTATACACTGCACTAACAAAGAAGGATCTATTCCTTCTGGTCTTAGCCTCTTGCTGATTTGATGCCACCACCATTCGCCACACTATATATACACTCCCTCTAGGCCAGGTAGTGTATACCGTCTACTGTGGAGGTCAGAGTGCCAAAATGTCCAACTGTTATATCTAACCTTTATACTTCTCTAGTGCTCTCTGTGGGGGCTGACTTCTCTCTTCCTCCCCCGTTACTTTCTCTCTCCACCTGACTCTCCTGGTCTGCTCTCTCTCTCTCTCTCTCTCTCTCTCTCTCTCTCTCTCTCTCTCTCTCTCTCTCTTTTTTTTTTCTAACTCTCTTTTTCTTCATCTCTTCCTTCCTCTTTTCTGTGTGTGTCTGTGTGTGTGTGTGTGAGAGTGGGTCGGTCGGCATATATGTGTGCTCTGTTAATGTTTTAGTGTATTTTCTATACCTGCCTGCCGTTCCTCCTGTCACTTTTATTGCATTTTGTGTGTGTGTGTGTGTGTGTGTGTGTTTGTGTGTGTGTGGATGACTGTGTGAGTTTGTGCGTGCCTTATATCATTTCTCCTTTAGTGTATTCTTTGTACATTTCCACTGTGCCTGGTAGAGTTTGATATTTATTACTGTTTGGTGTGTACGTGTGCTTGAATGTGCGTGTGCGTGCGTACGTACGTGGGCAGGAATTTCCTGCCCTCACATGCACAGTTGCACTTATTTTAAAATGTGTAATCGTAAAACAAATTGTGAATGTCTTTTTTTCTTTCTTTCTCCCTGTTAGCTGTATCTTTTTCATTGAGTTAATTGCAGAAACGACCCCAAATTGCTCACCATTCCTTCTTCTCTCTCTCTCACTCTCTCCATCTCTCTTCCAGACACACTTTCGCTCTCTCTAACGATTGTTTAATAGTGCTAGACACTGTTAGAAAGATTTAATTTGACACTAGTGGGGGTGGAAATCTGTTCAGCAAGCCACATGTACATTTGTTGAATCAACGACTCATATAAATCTTGCAGCAGACAGTGGTGCCCCAACCAAGGTTGAGGATAGCGAGTTGCTGTAATATGAGGATTGTATTGCTTAGTTCTACTTTTTACATTTGTGAATTATTACCTGCGCCGAACAGGTTATGTTTTCGGTTGCGTTGGTTTGTCTGTCTGTCAGCAGAGTAACTGAAAAAGTTATGCATGGATCTGGATGAAAATGTCTACAGTTGTTTGAAATGACACACGAAACAAGTGATTCAATGTTGCCGCATTTCTGTAGCTTATAAGCAACATAACATTGTGGCGTCTAGTTTGACACAAACTGCAGCAACACACAGGAGTTGCCTCCACTCTACTGCGAGTGCCTAACAGATATATAGCGTAGCGGTTAGCCCTACGGTCTGCCAAGCAGGAGACCGGCCTTCGTGTCCCACCTCTGGCAGATCGTGAAAATATTTATTTACCGTCCATGCACGGTACGCAGCGGATAGGAGTTCAGTTGTCAGTCTTCGACTAGTGTACATTTCTTGCTTCACTGCTATCTACTACTTTCACTATTTCACTATTCACTACTATCCTGTGTTCATCATTCTTTGTATGACCTCTTCACGTCTCAAAACGCATTCCTCTGCCAGGATAATTGCATATTCTCAATTTGCACACATGCAATACATGTATTAGGATTCAACAGATTGTTACCTGAAGCGAAATTAAGCCAGTGCTTTTAATGTCTGCAATGCAGTGAATTCTTTGACCTCTGAGCCAGACAAACTTCAATAATCGCAGTTCAGGGAGATTTTCTCTGTATCCTTGTTGACGTCATACTGAGACACAGACACAGACTCAGATGAAGACGACGTTGAATGTTAATGTGCACCTGGAAGAGGCAACAGCTGTGATTGTCGTTCTGCATCAGATCGGTGGATGCGTGCCCTGTCACGGTCCACATGACACCATTGTTGGCATCTAGCTGTGTGTGTGTGTGTGTGTGTATTAGCATGTGTGCATGTATATCTGTGTATGTGTGTAGGATAGATATCTCAGCTAGGACTCAGCTGTCGGTGGGGTCCCTCATGCCCCATTACCTTTGATGCCAGTTCTGACTAAACAGGATAACTAACAAGGGGACACAAACACACGTTGATGCACATACACATATACAGACACACACACACACAGACACACACACACACACACACAGACAACTCTCAAACAATCTTGTGACACAATTTCATATCTTCAGACAACCACAGGGCTTAAATCATGTAAACCCATCTATCAGACGCATGGGGTCATAGTGACACACACTCTCACACGCACACAACTGTGCAATACAAAAGCATAGCTTCAGACAGAGCTGCACACAGACACACAAACACACACAGCTATGGCTATAAATGACGCTATCACCCTTCCTCACCTTGGTTGTGATGAGGTGTCACTGGGATGGAGAGTGGGGTGAGGAGGGACAAGCAAACACAATTAGTCTCAATAGTCTCTCTCTCGCTTTCATCCTTCTCTCTCTCTCTCTCTCTCTCTCTCTCTCTCTCTCTCTCTCTCTCTCTCTCTCTCTCTCCTTCTCTCCCCCGCAGCACCCTGTTTCTCTCTCGGGTGAGGAGAGCTGAGCAAACACCATTGCTCTCAATTGCATCTAGTATTATCCACTATCACAGTAGTATCTAATACAGTCTAACTCAGGATTAAACTGACTATTTCAGTTGACTTTCTCTGTATGTATTTCAGTATGGCTCAAAAAATGATCCTGGTTGTTAGGAATATTCTAACATTCAGCAGAATACATGTTGAAAGCACGCACAGCTTCCAGTGGTAATATCGGAGAAGTTTCTGTTCATTTTAAGAACGGTGAGGAAAAAACATTGTCGAAGGCGCTACCGACCAAGCCCTGCGCACTAAGACCACTAGGCCCCACGCAGTGATGCTACTGAACGCAGGGGGTAGCCCTGATTGATACGTTGACATCAACATATCAATCAGACTCTATGCCAGTGTCACTTTATAACTTATGTTTTTCATTCTTTTGTGTTGACCTTGTTCATTATTTGTTGATTTGAGAGAGTTGTTTCATGCCCAACTAAAATTTCATGCGTGTGTACTGTTATCGCGTACAGTATATGCAATATGGCAAATTAAAATGAATCTTGAATCTTGAAACATATTTCAATCACGCATCATATGATCAAGCAGCAGCCAATGATAAATCACGTGGTTAGTAAAATACAGGGTGCATGGTGTAGTAAGCCAGTCGAGCAGAGCATGAGTTTTGTAGAACATTGAGATGAGGGGGGGGGGGGGGTGATGTTTGAGCCAATACGTGAGCGTGTTCACGTTTTCTTGGGGTTAGAAGCGGTGATAGTCAAGGCCACTTCTTTAATTAAAGTTTGCAGCTGGGGAGTACACGAGAACAGTATTCTATTGTCAAAACGGTGAGTCTGTAGCTTGGGAAATAAAGGAGAGGAATGTTTCTGATTAGGTTTGAGCTGTGTTCTTGACTTAGTTAGAGGCAGAAAGAAATATGCATTTGGGCTGGCACTTGTTGAAACATTAAAGAGTCGTATTATTGAACATTTGTTTCCCCTAAATGTGTGCATTTGGCACACAAAGCACATTGTATACACCCAGTCAGAACACACCCGCAATGCTAATATAGACACCGGAAGTGTGTGTCCAAAGGGCGGGGCAAAATGGCAGCATTGTCATTTTCGTAATGTAAACTCATCTACAGTAAGGTCCATAATATCCAAATACCTTCTAGCGTTAAAATGAACCCCCCCCAGAAAATTACCACCACTTTAATGGTTCAGGTTGCATCCTTATTGAGAGGAATGAACCTGCCTTGCATGGTACCACACCATATTACCTAGCAGCACTAAAATAAGCGATTAATCAATACTTTCTTCTTGTCTCCTGCCTTAGTTTGAGAATTTGGTTGTTCTTAGTAAATACGGTCAATCAAAATCTAAGAGATGACTTTCTGTGAAGCACCTCGCTACCATGATCATGGTCATGATTTGGCGCTATAGAAAAATCAGTTGAGTCAATCAATCAATAAAATGAACGATAATTGGAACACATTTTTTAAAGTCATTTTTTCGCTCTCACGGCGCTGTGCAGCCTGCATGTGCTGTGATCTAAGCCACAGCAACAAGACTATGTATGGGGCTGGCTTGGAGCCACAGGGCCAGCCCCCTCAACCAATTTTTTGACATCCATAGTCCCAGCCCTGCCGTCAAGGCCACATAGGAAGACAGTCATTCACACTGGCTCACACAATGAAGGGCTGGCGTCAGCTCACTCCCACACATACGGGTGCAGCATCACAGACACAAGACACATTTACAGGCCACATAAAGCTTTAGTGCACCAGTGATTTTATCACACTTCACTAAAATATACCAACCACCACCCACAGCCATCCGCCCTAGCACCATATACTGTAGCCATTAGGGAGGACCATGGGGGGGCAGTGTCACGGAAATCAAACCAGTGTTGATTTAGCATGCCCCTGCCAGACCACATTCCTGTCAAGTTGTCATCATATTTCACAATCTCGGGCATTTTGCACGCTCTGCTATTTTGGGATTCTCCTTCTCATCAATTACATATTCTCTCGTTCTGCCTCCTGGTGGAGTTTACAACCTTTATGAAACACTTTGATAGCATCACCTTTTATGTATTACCTTTATTTAATGAATAATTTGTCACATCTGTGGTGGAATGAGGCTGTCTAAAAATTTAGTGCAGAACTGATTTGATCCCGTTTCACCGTTGAAACAAACCACCCCAGCGCACGCCAATTTACCAACAATATAGTCTGCATTGATTGCTATTGTCCAGCAGAGGGCGCTACGAGGAGTGACACTTTTTTATCCAGGTGTCTGATATTTGCCTATTTTAATTACTTCTCCGTGTGCTTGTTTACTTTGTATGAGTGGGGAAAGTGGAAGCGGTGGGCGCTGTCCGTGGTGCTGTATGCATACAGCTCAATTCAAGTGGGCATGAATTGACGCAATCCTATTTGCACACATAGTTCATATTTGATCCGCTCTGCGACCACTGTCACTGACTTTCACCAGATCCAAGGTTTGATTTCTGGCTCGATTTGGAAAATGTTCCTCTTCCTGGCTAATCCTTGATGGCATTGCCCCATCATCACGCCCCATCCCGGAACCTCTGGTCTTCTGACACTGGCCTCCTCTCCATCCCCTGGAATAAATTGAAGACATTTGCTTCGTTCGGTGTGGCTGTCCCCACCGTCTGGAACTTCCTACTTGCTTAAATCTATTATTCTCCATCCCCGGGCAGCTTCATAGCATAGGCTTTTTTTTTTTAAAAAGTTATTATTATTTATTTGTTTTAGCTTCTTCAATTTGCTTGTTTCATTTTCTTTCCACGACGGATTTCATGGAATG
>OMKY01213522.1:0-14005 GCA_900302395.1 Bregmaceros cantori | reverse complement strand
ACGTGCGCGCTACGCCGAACTGCTAACGGCCCAAATCCATTGACGTTGGACACAACGGCGACGCTTGCGCAGCGAGTCACGTGACCGGCAGATTCCATCCAGCCATTCCAGTGCCCACGACGCGCTGCGTCACGCGAGCTCCCCCTACTGGCGGCAAGTTACCAGTCCACGGTAACGCAATCATCGAGGGATTGGATTTAAAGGGACAGTGTTCAATTAAAATCAACGTGGAAGTGAAAACAAATAAAAACGATCTCTGAGGATAAATAAAATAAATACTTCTTCTTGGAAAGATTTCAATGAACATAATCAGGAAACAAAACGAAAACTGAATAAAAACAAATAATACAAATAAATACATAAACAAATAAAAAGTGCATGAATAAAGGAAAAAGGGGATTTTGGAGCAATTCCTCACAACATCTCAAAGAAATACCGGAAAAGAAAATCAAAACCTTTTTTTCAAAAAAATTGATTCAGTGCAATTAATAAATTCTGAATTCCTTCAGTGACACAGATATCGTGATGTATCGTGGGTGAAATTTCTTGCAATATATCGATAATCATAGAATCGCTGTATCGTGATATTATCGTTATCGTGGGTAAAATATCGTGATAGTATCGTATCATGGGGTACCTGGTGATACCCAGCCCTAGTATCAACAGTGCACATTTGATGCAAGTGTCAACCTTCGGTCATCTCCACGAATGCTCAGATTAGCTCCTCCCAAGGACGCATTGCATTGGTTGCGATGCGTTTTGGAAGCGGACTCGAATGTGATCGCTCGTCCCTCATAGACTAAGGAAAACGTGCTAGAACACTGATAATAAGACCAGGCCATGACCTCACAGAGATGACTCCTCGGCTACTAGTATTACTGCTTACGGGTATGACGTACAAGTTGATGGACGCATAGTGACAGGATAAAATCGGAAACTGGGAGGAAGAGTCGGGGGGGAGGCAGTGCAGAAAAGCCGGACACGGGATTTGAACCTGCGGCACTGCTCGAACTATGGTCTGGGGGACACGCTCTCTACCGACTCACCGCGCACCCCCGTAATGCGTGTTATTTATCATGAATCCTCAAATCGGAAGTAATTTGCCTAGCTTGTACCCATACTCACTTTTCAAACCGTACTCGGGTTTATGTTTATTCTACCCCCCACTTTTGGAATCAAACTACCGCCCTTGCCTGGGCGGAATAAAGCCCACTTTCCCAGCATAATCCATGCACACTAAATGTTTGAAAAGGTGCGATTGTATACTATACTATATATGTAACTGTATGCTATGCTGTATATAGGATGTGATAACACGTGTGTGTGTGTGTGTGTGTGTGTGCAGACCATTAAAAGATTATAGAGGGTGTGGGAGGTGATTTCTGTGAGGGGCAGTTATAACGCTGCGTGGCACAGCAGTAAGGTGGACTGTCAGCAGAGCACCATATCTACCATGATGTCTCACCCTCCCTTAATCTCAAGAGTCTGGGTGTGTCGTCAACTCCACCCTACAATTCAAAGGCAAATAACACCATCCGATCTACATACTTACCAGGGGTGATTGCTTTAAGACTGCAAGGGAAGCCCAGCTTCCCCTAACATGTCAGAAAAAGAATTGGTCAAATGTACTGTTTGTTGTGTGTACATGCCATTGACTAAATATTTGCTAAAATGCGCTAACTTTTTGTTCATAATCGCTTTTTATCACTACCTGATGAAACTTAATTCCCGTGTTCTTCTCATTTTTGCCGTAGCGCTCTGTGAGGAGTGGGTTGTAATCAGCTCATTTGAACTTATACAGTGAAATGCATAAACGATATGCTTTATCACGCCCCCGACTGCGCTACGCCAACAGGGCGGGCTTCAACGGTAAATCATGAACTGGTACGCTGAACGTAAAACAGACACGTTGAAAGGCACAGGTTTGCACCCTCTGAGTGCTTCTAGTTAAACATCCATTTGAGCTCTGCGTGAGTCTGCGCCTCATATGATCTGTTCAGGTGGAAGCTGGCTCCACATGTGCAGTGTTCGGGCTGGGAGCCCTCGGCCTGGCCGTCATCATGGGCTGCAAGGCCGTCGGAGCGTCCAAGATCATCGCCGTCGACATCAACCCGGACAAGTTTGCTGCGGCGCGCGAGTTCGGAGCGACAGACTTTGTGAATCCCAAAGAGAAGAGTCAGCCCGTGGAGCAGGTTCTGGTGGAAATGACGGATGGAGGAGTGGACTACTCCTTTGAGTGTGTGGGGAACACCGGCATCATGGTGAGCCCGGAACCAGTTACCCATTAGACCAAGGGTGTTAAATTAATTGTAGGTCAGTGGGCGTATAAAAAAAATCCATTGGCTGTGCCCGAAATCGAGCGCACACCATTTTGTAGGGGTGTCCAAGTTCTCCATGTACTCTATGTAGTGCACTGAAAGTAGCCCACAAAAAGTAGTGAGCACAGGATGTACCCTAGACGAAGCAATATAACCCATAATGCATTGCGAGATGTTTTAAAAACGACCTAAACTTAAAAAAAATGGCGCGGTGGGAGTAAATAGCGACCGACTGCGGCAAATTGTTATGAATGTAAGTACTTCTGACTTTTTGTGATGATTGTTGTATTTTATAATTATACTTTTATATTATATTTTATAATCATTTTGACGGCGCCGACTCTGGTGTTTGAAATCTTGGCCGTTGCCGTTGAGTGCACTAAAAGTGAGTGCACTATATAGGGGGTAGGGAGTAGGGGGTAGGGAGTAGGGGATAGGGAGCGATTTCGGACACAGCCATAGTCTGTCTAAGTGGCATAATAATTTAAAAATAACAGTGATTTCAGATTTCAGCAAAAAATGTAATAATAAATTGTTCACGACGATTGCCTGTACAGCCTTTATCTGTTTTGGCAATCTAGCACAGTTCTTCAACACAAAACCAATTCAAGTTTACTTTTTAATAAAACTACGATACAACCATCTGAAGTACTGATGTCAAATGTTCCAAATTCTGCATTTAAAGTTAAAACTTGCATGCCTACTAGGGATGCACCGATCACGTTTTTTTGCTCCCGATACGACTCCCATCCTTTGATTTTAACGATCGGCCGGTCCAGATCCCCGATACCGAGTCCCGTTACGGAGTTCTGATCCTGCAAAAATTGGTAGTACCCAAACTATTTGGCACGATTGTCAATTTCAATAAAGTAAATAAACTGTCATTTGGCTCCCCAACTCATTAATCGATCCTTGGAAAAAAAGTCTGATCGGCCCCCGATCACCGATCTGAGGATAGGATCGGTGCACCTCTAATGCCTACTTTTAATTGGAATTGAAAATCTATAACTCCATTGGCAGTGACAGCAGTTTTTGGTTGGTTTGTCTGTCCGCAGCCTAACTGAAAAGTTTATGTACGGATCTGGATGAAATTTTGTTGAGTTGTTGGAAATGACAAACAGAAAAAGTTATTACATCGGTGCATTTCTGTAGCCTTTAAGTAACATAGTTTGACAACTGTTATGAGCTTATCCGGCCGACCAACAAAACAACAATTAAAATCCCTGTTATTTTTTGTGTCCACTAGAGAGCAGCCCTGGAGGCTTGTCATAAGGGCTGGGGCACCAGCGTCATCATCGGGGTGGCAGCAGCAGGCCAGGAGATCTCTACACGCCCTTTCCAACTGGTCACTGGACGCACATGGAAAGGAACCGCCTTCGGAGGTACATCCCGTGCTACGGCATTTGCCAGTGTTGTACCTGAACTTGTTCAAAGAACGATAATTCACAAACTCCTTCATATTTTAGGCAAACGTGAACGAGACGTTCAATTATGCCCGATACCAGAATCCTTTTGAATGCACTCTTTTGGAGGTTATTGAACGGAGCTGTATTTTAGTTCAGAATTAGTCACTATCAGATTTCAAAAGGCTCCCGAGCGAAAACACAGCAATTGAGCAAAAAACACGTTCCAAACTGCACCGGTTCTACCCATCTCTGAGAATCTAACCCAGCCGCTAAACTAACTCAACGTTAAAACTTGAAGTTACGTATGTAACTCCCGTTCTATGAATATGACGCCGCCAAATATTGTCTTTTGTTCTGCATGTACACTGTCAATAATGTTGACCAATTTTAGCCGACAGCAACATAAAAAAAGACTGAAAAAGTTCATTTTGGGGAACCACCTGTTCATAGTTCAAAATGATGACCTATGAACGATGAATGAACAAATTAATTTTACAAGGACTGAACTGGAATCTGAACAAGTTCATTCATGTTTAAAGTGAACTTTCCCAACACTGGCATTTGGTACAAGCCAACCATGTTCTAATTTTAGCATCCTTAATGGGGACATAATTAACTGTCGAAAGAAACTCCTGTGTTCAACGACCAGCCTTGGCAGTAGTCTGCGAACGGAGAGCAGGAGTCAAAGGTGTAGTCTTCACGGGGAAGGACGAGCAGGTGCGTTAGCGTTACGGAGGGCGAGGCCTCCGTATCACAGCTGTGGTTGGTCTGTCTGTGACAGACATGGTGTAATTGGTGCTTCTGTAGTCACACACACGAACACCCAGGGGCGCAGTCACACAGACACACAGCGGAGCAGACCGCATTGAACGTGTATATACACTCTCGCATGCACGAGCACACACACCCACACACTCAGATTACATTGCAATCACAATAGATTACTGCTACTCTTCCATTTGGTTTTAATTTTTGGACGTCACAATCCCATCCCTAATACCAATGTCAGCGCAGCGGACTTCTGCAGATTTCCTACATACAAGCCCAATTCGCACTGGACTTTCATTACCTATGGACCCCTGGTAATTCGGAATAATTGCGGAGGACGTGCGAGTTTCATTTCACGTGCGAATGCGCAATGTCAGTGATTTGCGAAGTAATAATTCCACTGCGAGTTATTTGCTGTGATTCGGTGAAACACCACAATGGTTTGAATTCTGAATTTGTTTAACTTTGTTAATGCATGCACACACGTGCGCGTGTGTGTGAGAGTGAAGTCTGTATGTGTGTACACATGTGGGCAACCAAAAATATGGCACATGCGTCATAATGTCTTTTAAATTGAGCAAAAGACAGTTTTACTAATCCCGTCAGAATGCACATCAAATTAACACAGATGTCAGGGGGCTAATTGCGAATTACCAGCGGTCCCCACTTAATTCAATGGCAGTGTGAATTGGGCTTAACTTGCCTAAGACGTCAAAGACTTATTTTCATAATGTCATTTTTCTTTTGAATACCCAGATATTTAAAACATCCACCCGTTCAATTTTGTAATGGATTTCTGTCTTGTAGGTTACAAAAGTGTTGAGAGTGTGCCCAAGCTGGTGGATGACTACATGAACAAGAAACTGAAGGTGGACGAGTTTGTCACCCACACTCTGCCCTTCGACAAGATTCAAGAAGGTTTCGACCTGATGCATGCTGGGAAATGGTAAGTCCGTCCTTGCACCAACCCCACTGGCAAAAACAGGAGAGGAGAGCATAGAGCTGCATAAACACTAAGGTCGTGTCCTAAATCGCTGCCTACTGACTACATGGTGTACTACATTGTGGATGCATTATGTTGAAGTGATGTCCGAATTTGTCCGAATACCCTATGTAGTGTACTCAAAATCTCCCACGCTGCAGCACAAAATGTAGTGCATAACGGATGGAAACTACACAATACACTATATCCCACAGTGCTTTGCGGCCGGCAGCAAATACAGAAATAATAGAAGTTAACAGTAACTTTATTTTACATTTGTTGATTAAAAATAACTAAATATCTAAACGACTAGTTGGTTAATCGGTTTAAAAATTGGCACAAAGTTATATTTTCCCAGAGAAAATAATAACAAAGACATTGCGTCCGTCAAAACAAGTCATCAGCTTGCTCTAGAATCGGAATTTGTGCTTTTGAGTGCACTTGGAGCCTGGAAGTTAACTATTGCGGCCTATAGTATTAATGTGTACGTTGGTAGACTAATATCTTACAAAGAAAATATAATTCATAAACAAAACTCAGACACAGCACGTGCATCCGAGAGCTGGCTGTATTCTTTCCACAGACTGTGTTAATTATCCACGAAGACTGTGTTAATTATCCATGACTTATGTTTCCTTTTAAGATATGGGTCAATTGACTTGTATGTCATTCCTATAGCCAGCCATAGTTAGCTGATGGGTCATCTGTTTGATGTCGTAGCCTGCTCCTATTATCAGTGGTTTAGCCAGTTCTTTGAAAATGACATTGATTTTAATTACATGATGAATCTGATATGTATGTGCAGAGATGGAAAGTAAAGAAGTACAAATACTTAAGTACTGTTTTTTCATGTATCTGCACTTTTAGAAGTACTTTTTTCTCTGACTTTCTACTTGTACTCAGTAGATTTTTAACAGAAATATTGGTACTTCTACGCCTTACTTTTCCCAAAACAGGCTTTTTTTTAAATTACTTTTTGTTTCGCACTGATGGTAGGTGGTAGGAATATGTAGTGTGAATGAGCCAGTAGTGGGCGGTAATGCCAGAGTATATGCTAGGTTATTTTGCAATTTATTCAAACATTGTAAAACCAGGATTGAAAAAGTATTTTATATACGCATTTAGTTTTTTACTTTTTACTTTATACTTTCAAAAAATAATTTGAGTATGTTTCTGAGCCTGTATTTTTACTCTACTCAAGTAGACATTTTGTACAGTACTTCGTAGTGGTACTTGAGTTGTTTTTTCACAAATGTAATTTTACTCTTACTCAAGCAAGAAATGTGGGTTACTTTTGCCATCTCTGTGTATGTGAAATCATTCTCACTTCATAGCAACTAATAATGACTGTCAGCTACTGGGCAGTCAATCCAGTAGGGGCGGCCTAGCAGTGAGTGCATTGTATGCAGATACGGGCAGAGTAGCCATAAAAATTATTTAAGTAAAAGTATTGTTACCTCAGCAAAATATTACTCAAGTGAAAATAAAAAGTAGTCATCCAAATAGTTACTCCAGTAAAAGTTACATAAGTACAAAAGTACTGAGTAACTTTCAGTTAAATAAATTAATGAAAAAAATGATCGCTGAGAGGGAGAGCGCCCGAGAGTGAGAGCCCGTGAGGGAGGGAGAGAGACACCAAGAGAGAGAGAGAAAGACAGTGTTATTGTAACCAGTACTGAATTGCTGAATTATTTTTAATTCAATTAAAAGTATTTTTTTTCCAACTAAAATTTACTTTAGTAAAAGTAGGTGGTAACTTGTGAAAAATGTACTCCAAAACTAAAAAAGTACACAAAAAAATTGTAACCGAGTAAATGTAATGGGTTACTGCCCACCTGTGCTTATATGTATGCATGTACTGCTACTGTAATTACTGTGTTACTAATCACAGCCGTTTCTGTTTTGCAGCATCCGAGTGGTCCTAAACTTCTGAACAGACCTCCAAACGGAGTCCACCCTGTCCCGTTCATCAGCTACTGGGGTGTGACTTTGGCAGCTTGGAGATTCAATTCAATGGAGCAACGATTGAATTATGAAACCACTATCACACATTATACATTGTTTACACCCCCACTTAAAGTTTGTACTTGCAATTAAAATGGCACATTTGCAATGTCCCATTCATGCAATGGTTAATGGATATTTGTGAATCTGCGATTCGATTCAGGTTATTACGGTGACTTACCGGTAATTACTTCAAAGTTTTCAGAGTAGTAATCACAGCCAAAGTGGGAAGTATCCTAGTGTCGGGTCTTAACAGACTTTTCATACAATATGTATTTTCTTTCACTTATGAATACTGATGTCACTTTTCAACAACCATTATCTCGACCTGCGGCCTCATTGGCAAGTCCAGCTTTTATGCCAGAACAGCTAACTAACTGCCTTCTCAGCCACCACTTGTATTTTTGAAATAAACTTCTCCTGAAGCACCTGAATAACTCTTCTTGCAGACGCTTCTTCAATGCATGGAAAAACACGAACCGGATGTAAACCAGGTTTCATGCCCACCCTAGGGTTTAATCATTTCACAATACCCAATAACCAGCTCCCAACTAGTCAAATCGAGTATGTGCCACAGGCCCGGCCTCCCTGCTCCGCCACGTGTCGCTTTCGCCCTGGGTTTGGGTTTACGTGCGAAACACTGGTACGAGTCATTTTGTCCGCAGTTCTTAAGGTCACTTCGGGTACCTTGCTGTTGCCGATGCCAACTCTGGTACTGGACCGAGGTCCAAGCTGACAAAACACACAAACCGGACGCCAGTTCAAAATCCGACCGATAGATGATGGTCTGTGACCAGTTACACATCACACCACCCCCTCCGTTCATAATTTTGTATAAATATTGATGAAATAGTCAAAATCCGACTTAAAGTTACTCACCGAGTGGTCACATGTTTTTCTGGACCAATAGGCTGGCTGCTTCTACTGCGAGCCATAACCCCAGACGATGCATTGGTTCTGGCTCGCCCTGTCTCACTGACCAGCACGATTGTTTGCTTTTGTCTAAGGGTTGATAAAGTATTATTGATGGGTTTATTATAAACATTGTATTAATAACTGTAAATACTTTGTGTTGCTCATTAGTGGGTTTTATATTTTAATTGACGCTAGTGTAACCTGTGAATCTGAACAGTGCATCATGGGTAATTCACATGGTCGAGGCGAAGACCATGCTTGGATTCCGTATGAGACAGCACGAGGCTTGTGAGGTCGCACAGGCGTCTCTGGGATGGAGCTAAAGTATCTTGTAATGTCAATATCAAATCAAAAATATTATGTACTTGATGACACGACATTCGCAAACAATACCCGTGTTTTGGAAATGTAACCACACTCCAAGTTGGAAAAAAAGTTCTTAGGTACCTATTCACCCCAATTCCTTATACCCCAATAATTGACCATGCCAACTATCAAATTGCTGATCAAACATTCAGGAATTTGACAAAATGTCACCGAAAGCCAACAGCATTTACATTTGACACTGCAGCAGCACAGAGGTAGATGGTTGCGCACCACAACTAGTAGCCAGCCAGGATTTTGTCAGATACTCTAAAGCAGAAGGGGTGGGTCCCTTAGTAAATTAAGACTCATCAATCCACATTCAACGTGAATAGATTTTATTTTTACTTTTACAGGCCTTTACAAATACGGTCAAACACTGCACAACCTCAAGTTTTGTTTTATTGTGGACCTGAAATGTGAGGCCAGCAGCCATGGTTGCTCAGATAATGGAGGAGAATGCAATGTCTCCAAGCTCCTTCACCGTTATTACCAATGATTCATGGTCCATAAACAATTAACTAAAATAAGGTTACCGCTTTCAACTGTTCTAACCGTGGTTTGGTGGGATCAGTAGTACCTGTACAAATTGGCACGTAGAACCAGGCAGTTAAGACGGGTTTCAGGGCCAACAGAATTGACAAAAAAAAAACCCTCATAATAGTCATTAAATTCTGTATGAAAAATTCATTAATGTGTCTACCCGAATCCCTTCCCCAGCCATAGCGCTGTACATATAGTGTATGTGGCGACAGCCTGTGACTTCTTGGCCGTATTAGACAATTGAATCACGTCATTAGTCGCTTATTGTGTGCAGTCGGTGAAACCAGAATTCTTGTCAATGTGTCAAAACTTTAGCCCCATTAAGCTGGATAGATATAGATAAGAGCATGCCGATTTTGTTTTTGAAAGCCAGGACTGTGATTGTAGACACAAAATGATGTTAACCGTCAACAACAAATTTAAAATCTATGTCCAACTTGTATGCAGCACAAAATTGGGACTTATTGTAGGCACGGAATGAGTCAAAAAACACAATTTGAATATGAATTTCCGTGACAATGGACATGGTTGATTGGGATGAAAATGCAGATTGTGATACATTTTTTGCCAGCATTTTTTTGGCACTCTGGTCAGCCATAGAACATAGTATCAAGGTACAACAGACCCACAAGACGGCGAGACTCACATGTTGTACAACACGACATACAAGAACAACCCCGCCATCTCGTCGAGTGCATATATAATAGGTTTATTATAAGTGTACTCGCTCTGAAGTGTGGAAAAAGCACAGCTCCCGAGTAGCTCTGGCACTTAGTCAGAGGTTTAAGGTTTAATTTGAAAAGGAGGGAATAACCCAGGAAGTAGAAACAGGAAGTTTTGCCTGCTGCTGCATGGCCGTGCAGAACGCAATATTAGAAATCCTGTGATTGTTCGGGAAAAGCTGCATCTGCACTTGCGCGCGGCGAGTGCGAATCCTCCAAAGCGATCAGCTTCTATTGTTAGGGTTCGGGTAAGGATGACGTGTCACCCACCGGCCATTGTCAACAGACACGGACAACTTAAGCCCGTCTGCTTGCCAACTCTGTTACAACCTTAGTGGTGTAGAGGTAGAACGCTAACGTTTCAGGTAGTCGACCTGGGTACAAGCCTATTGGGAACATTTCATTATGTATTTTTCTTAACCGTTTAAGAGGGGTAAAATTATGCGTTAGGTTTAGAGGTTAGGGTAGGGTTTAGGGCAGCGTTTTGGACCTTAACAAAATAAGCACATCGTTTTTTGGTATTCACACTCGCTTCGTGCATGCAGATACATCTTTTCCTGAACAATCACAGGATTTAAAAATGTGCGTGAAGTACAACCACAGGCCTGCAAATCAAAACGAGAACCAAGCAAGGAGTGAAGCAAACGGGACGCGCTTCAAGCGGATGATTAAATAGAGTAAACAAAGCTCTGACCGTGCTCATCATTTAATGACGACACTGGTGTGCACTGCTGTACAGACTACACAGCCTGGCGAGCCAGAGCCAACGCATCGTCCACACATTGCGATGTGTGGACGATGTGTGGGTTCTGGCTCGCCAGGCTACCAACTGCACAGTTTGAGACGCCGTCTCTCAGTCTCAATAAGACTTATGGTCAGACAGTAACAAAAAAAAGATCTTAGGCCCATTATTCACTGTTGGCAAGATCGATCATTGCTCGAGCTGAAACTTTTTTTTTTTTTTCTTTAGGCAAAGTGTGCAATGATAGAGGGTGTGGTGGGGGGGAGGGGCATTTTACCAGACGCCAAGCCTGCCGTATTTGCTAACCAGACATTGAGATGATAATCTTCGTCTTGTATTCAAGAAGTCACTGGTGACACGCACAACGTCAGGGTGTTTCTAGGGTTGGCTCAGGAAGTGCGGCAGGCCTTTCTCGTCCAAGCGCGCGGTGAGGATGTCGCAGCCCGTCTGAGTGACCAGCAGCGTGTGTTCAAACTGGGCCGACCGCTTCCCGTCCCGGGTCACCGCCGTCCAGCCGTCTGGCCAGGTCTCGTCCTGCCAGCCTCCTGATGGGACAGAGGGGGTTATAGCGGCAACTACTTCCTTACTGTGTGTTCAAACCAAAACGCGAATTGGGCTTCCAGAGCGAATAAATTACATGTAAAGTAAACGGTTAGGAGCTTTAGGAGTGAATTGGGCTTCTTGGGCGAATTGAGCGGCGCGAATTGGGCGTCAGGCGCTATGATTTCGCCTTTGCCGCGCGGCAGCGCATGCCGCATCATGTCATGTGACTTGAGCGAAGCACAGCGAACAGCAGATACGAGTTGCTGCTGACTGGGCTGGGGAAATTTCACCGAGGGGCTACACTGGTGTTCGGGAATGGGAGACGCTTGCAAACGGAGGAAGCAGCGAGGGCCCCGAAGGGACGGGACCCTTCACTGGGGGAATGGAAGCGCGGACACCGGGAGGAGACGTGCGCCTACGAGCTGGAGAGTGGGGAATTTAAATTTTGCCGCTTGCGCGGTTTCGCTCTTGCCGCTCAACACATGCCGCTATAAAAATAAAATGCTTTTCCCGCCCAGTTCACGTTTGGTTTGAACACACAGTTAGACGACTCCAGTCCTTCTGACTTCTACGCGAGACGTGGGCGGAGTTTGGTTGGCGCTGTGACTGGATAACACGACCCTGGTTTTCCCAGACCCAATGCAAGTTGTTCTGGCTCGCGACGCTAGTTCCATCATGTTTGCTCAGCGCTCTGGATGCCGAATAACTCAATCATCACTGCCGATCAAATTGATTATCAATTATTAGTTGGTATTTCAATAATCAATCGGTTGCAGCTGCGAATGCAATCAAAAATAGTACACACCCTCTTCAGTGTCCTGATATCCTACAGGATGTTTAGTCAGATTTGATTCTGCAAGTGGCCTGTGAAAAATTGAGTCTCTCCCTCTCCCTCTCTCCCTTTCCCACACGTACCAACCCAGCTGCTAATATGATAACAAGTAAATAAAGATAGTTATTGTGAAACATTTGGGTTAATAATCTCCAGTTATTAATAGAGGTGATAACAGTATACCAACCTTCACAGATCATGGGTTCAATGGTGAACACGTGGCCCGGCTTCATCACACCCACCGCTTTGTTCTCTGGAAACACAAAAACACACCTTTCACTGAGCCGGGGCCACTCCTAGACTCAAACTCTGCCCATACAGCTAATAAAGAAGTAATAACCAGAGGTGTGACTAGAGTGCAAGTAAAAAATAAAAATAAATAAATAAAATCGAGCCCCAGAAACTTGTGCCCGTGGCTTAGTCTCAAAGCGCACACAGCTGCAGTAAGATCGCCTCTGGCTTAAGTATGCTTGTAGGTCTCTTTCAAAGTCAAAGTCCGAAGTCCTCAAGTCGTGGGTGAGTAAGTATAACAAACCAAGTGTCGGCATTGTTGTCGGACTTTCCAGAGAAACGGCTAAAGTCAAAGTCAAATCAAGTTCAAGTCCAATTTAAGTCCTTGGACCAGTGGGACATGCCAAGAATCTAGTCCTCATTTTCGTGACTCGAGTTCAAATCATGTGACTCAAGCTCTCACCTATGACGATTAGTCAAGTCAGCAGTCTTGCTAGAATAGTGTGGTATAAGGGTGGGTGATATATCGATATTTTTCAAGAAATTGTATCATACAGACATATCGATATGTCCAAGATTAATAATGGGCGACACATGGCGCCGCTCGACCACACACACAGAGTTGTGCAACTCAGCCACTTGGGGGGTATGTTTGCGCGGGAATCATTTTTATTGTTCCAGTGGTATCGTTTATTGTTTAGGTGATGTTGGAATAACTATTAATCATAGTTTACAGTTAAAATAATGAAGTTGGTGCGTTCCCCCCCCCTCACCCAATATCGCCCAGCCTTAGCGTGGTACGTAGGAAGCCGTAAGTCTTACTAGCATAGTGCGGTACGTAGGAAGCAGTAAGTTTTACTAGCATAGTGCGGTACGTAGGAAGCAGTAAGTCTTACTAGCATAGTGCGGTACGTAGGAAGCAGTAAGTCTTACTAGCATAGTGCGGTACGTAGGAAGCAGTAAGTCTTACTAGCATAGTGCGGTACGTAGGAAGCAGTAAGTCTTACTAGCATAGTGCGGTACGTAGGAAGCAGTAAGTCTTACTAGCATAGTGCGGTACGTAGGAAGCAGTAAGTCTTACTAGCATAGTGCGGTACGTAGGAAGCAGTAAGTCTTACTAGCATAGTGCGGTACGTAGGAAGCCGTAAGTCTTACTAGCATAGTGCGGTACGTAGGAAGCAGTAAGTCTTACTAGCATAGTGTGGTACGTAGGAGGCAGTAAGTCTTACTGCTTCCTACCTACCGCACTATGCTAGTAAGACTTACTGCTTCCTACGTACCGCACTATGCTAGTAAGTCTTACTAGCATAGTGCGGTACGTAGGAAGCAGTAAGTCTTACTAGCATAGTGCGGTACGTAGGAGGCAGTAAGTCTTACTAGCATAGTGCGGTACGTAGGAAGCAGTAAGTCTTACTAGCATAGTGCGGTACGTAGGAAGCAGTAAGTCTTACTAGCATAGTGTGGTACGTAGGAAGCAGTAAGTCTTACTAGCATAGTGCGGTACATAGGAGGCAGTAAGTCTTACTAGCATAGTGTGGTACGTAGGAGGCAGTAAGTCTTACTAGCATAGTGCGGTACGTAGGAGGCAGTAAGTCTTACTAGCATAGTGTGGTACGTAGGAGGCAGTAAGTCTTAC
>OMKY01213521.1:0-14922 GCA_900302395.1 Bregmaceros cantori | reverse complement strand
GAGCTGGCTCAGCA
Source organism: Bregmaceros cantori (assembly GCA_900302395.1). Classification (NCBI taxonomy): domain Eukaryota; kingdom Metazoa; phylum Chordata; class Actinopteri; order Gadiformes; family Bregmacerotidae; genus Bregmaceros; species Bregmaceros cantori. Next base: position 14,908 of record OMKY01213521.1, on the reverse strand, counting down.
ACACCATTAAGACTATGAAGCATCTATCTATCTATCTATCTATCTATCTATCTATCTATCTATCTATCTATCTATCTATATATATATATATATATATATATATATATATATATATATATATATATATATATACACACACACGTGTATAATTTCGTCTTTCCATTGCCACCCCAGATTTTTTTTTTTTTTGTGTCTGATCTTGGCCACCCCGTTCAAAATGTCTTGGCTACGCCACTGATCTGCGGATGTGTTGTAGGCTGTTTGTATCGCGCACACAGCATGCCAAGTTGGAGTGTTATAGAGAAATCAGAAGAGAGAACAGAAATGCAGCAATGACTTGCAAAACACGTCGACGCGCCATTCCCTATACGTGCAAAACGAAGGTGATCGATTCGACAAAGTATTGAACTGTGACGGTGTGCGTTATAGAAATATTTGTTCACTGCGCACCATCTTTCAGCACACTGACATAAGAACTGCACAGCCGCTTTCTCATGGCACTGTATAGACGAGTTCGGGGGGTACTGAACGTCTTGCCCGGTGTCATTTAGTCCGATGTGTTTTTGGTTATTTTTAAACATGAATATTCGGTGGTAACACACACCTACAGGGTTATTTAAAATGGATGGTGGTAACTTGCGGTGTGCTATTCCTCACCCAAATGCTCTTGTGCGGATCTGTGACCCACAAACGCATGATTTAATAATCAGTGCAACTCGTTCCATTTTCCCATTCCTTTTGTAATTAATAGTAGAAGCAGCCAGCCTATTGGTCCAGAAGAAAGTCGGATTTTGACTGTAGTTCATTAATATTTATACAAAATTATAAACGGAGCGAGTGGGGTGGTGTGTTTACTGGTCACAGACGGCATCTAGTGGTCGGATTTTGAACTGGCGTGCTTTTTGTTTGTTTTGTTTGCTCGGTTCCTCGGTCAAGTACCAGATTTGCCAGAAGCTACCATTAGGCACCGGAAGTGTGTTTCCTCCCCACGGGACAAAATGCCAGCCCCCTGTATTTCGCGGGTAAACTCGTCTATACGTGCAAAACGAAGGTGATCGATTCAACAAAGTATTAAACTGTGACGGTGTGTGTTATACAAATATTTGTTCACTGCGCACCATCTTTCAGCACACTGACATAAGAACTGACACAGCCGCTTTCTCATGGAACTGTATATTACACACAGGACCATAAAAAGCAAACAGATTTTTTTAATATAATATAAATATATAAATAATATAAATACGGTATCTCACAAAAGTGAGTACACCCCTCTAATTTCTGTAATGTTTTAATCGGGGCTTTGACCCACAAGAAAAGTGAGTACAACCGAGTATTTTACACATTTGTTGTTGTATTTCGAGGTATTATGAAGTAACACATTTACTTTGTTACCACTTAAAATTGTATCAAAGTGTAATTTCTTCTGTGTTGTCCCAAGACATAATTCAAACATTGGAGACAATGAGAAGGGTGTACTCACTCTTGTGAGATACTGAATATATCCACAATATGTATTATATCCACATATATGCATACACCCACACTGTATAAGCATTGGAGTACATGCAGGTTTATTAAGAGTGCTACAATACCTGTCGAGGCGGTGGTAACGGAGGCATGCTGCTCACATACAACATCTCCCTTACACCTTCCTTACCACTAGGCGTCGCCGTTTTCTCTCTGGTCCCGAGTTTAAAAGAGGCTCGATCTAACAGTCACAACGCAGAACGCAGTCTTGGTGAGTGGACTTGCGTGTGGGTGGGCATCCCAAATCGTGCTCAAATGACAATTCATTAAGATTAATTTAGTAATCACGAAAACTATTCATTCGAGCCTGAAAATGTCTCGTTTACAAACATCTCCGCGCAGGGGAAATTGCAATTTCTGTTGGCTTCGGGAAAACATTAAAATGACGATTTCAGCATTGAAAAAATAATAACGATTTGTGTAATATCGGACTTGTTGAGTTTATAGTTGAAGACAATATTCCAGTTCAATAGTTAATTATACTTCTAACAAGTTCCACAGTAAACCGTCTTCTTTTCTCTTCTCGCTGCACCGACTGAGTGCACGCAATCTGTTGGTCAAAATCAAAGACTGCTGCCTGCTCTGATGTTAGGTTTTAAGGATTTAGAGGCGATGAGAGGAGACGGTGACCGAGGAATGACGGTGACGGAGTTCCAACTGTGGCGAGATAGTTGGAAGTCAGAATATATAGATATAGGTGGGAGAGTAGAACGGAGATGGAGATGTTTGAAAGAGAGAGAGAGACAAAAGCAGAGTAACAGAGAGAGAGAGAGAGAGAGACAAAAGCAGAGAGAGAGAGAGAAGAAGACAGGAACGAGAGAGAGAGAGAGAGAGAGAGAGAGAGAGAGAGACAAAAGCAGAGAGGAACAGAGAGAGGGAGAGAGACAAAAGCAGATAGAAAGCGAGAGAGAGAAAGAGAGAGAGAGAAAAGCAGCGAGGAACAGAGAGAGGGAGAGAGACAGAGAGAAGAGTGCGTAGTACGCAGCGGGTGGGGAGCGTCCTTTCGGCGACCTGAATCATTCACACACCCCGTGGAGTTCCTCGGGACAGTCCCAGGACCAGAGTTAGGACTAACTGGATAGTGATGGTAGTGACAGAGTTGGTCAACACAGTGTTTGTTTTTCTAGTTGCTTTTCCTTGTTGTCATATTTTTACTGGTGTTTTCTCCCGGAAAAAGAGTGATCGTGGAGGACGACAATCCCAGAGAAGAAACATGAAGAGGAGGGCCTTCACTTTGCCGTCATCATTTGGACAAACTCTGGAAATAAATGGAAACAGAAAAAATACTTGATGCGAAATTGAGCTGCAACTAAGGCTAATTTTGATAATCGCTTAATCGGCCAACTTTTCTGACGATTAATCTGTTAATTTTTTTCTTTGAATGGAACATGTGTATTTTTGGAACTTTATGTAAAGATGTAAAGTCCTGCGCAGGGCTCTACTCTGTACCTCCAAATACAGGTACCATTTCACAATTTTGAAAAAAAAAATGTCGATAAAAATATTTTCAAATTTCAAACTTCAAAGACAAAAAAAAAAAAAAAAAAATCGTAAAAACGTGACATTCATAATGCTAAACATCCTGCGGCTCGCCCTGTAGCGCAGCGTGCAAGACCGCTGCTCCAAGCCAGCCCCAACAGTCTTGTTGCTGTGGCTTAGATCACAGCACATGTGTGTAGAGAAATTGCTTCCCCTCACGCTCATATACGGCAACATTTGTTTGCAACCGCTCTCCCCCCCCCTCCCCCCTTCACACCAACGCTCTCAATAGACGAGTTCGGGGGGTACTTCCGGTGTCATTTATCTACCCTGTATTTGGCTATTTTTTCAACATGTGTATTCGGTGGGAGCACACACCTACAGGGTTATTTTAAAATTGTGTTGGTAACTTGTGGTGTGCTATTCCTCACCCAAATGCTCTCGTGCGGTTCTGTGACCCACAAACGCATGATTCAATAATCAGTTCAACCCGTTCCATTGTCTCATTCCTTTTGGAAGGACTAGTAGAAGCAGCCAGCCTATTGGTCCAGAAGAACATGTGACCACTCGGTGAGTAACTTTAAGTCGGATTTTGACTGCATTTCATCAATATCTATGCAAAATTATGAACATGCAAGGGAGATGATGTGTAACTGGTCACACAGCGACATCTAGTGGTCGGATTTTGAATTGGCGTGCGTTTTGTCTTTTTAGCGTGCTCAGGCATCGGTCAAGTACCAGAGTTGGCATTAGCATCAATAAGGCACCAGAAGTGCATTTCATCCCGACGGGCCAAAATGCCAGCCCCCTGTATTTCGCGGGTAAACTCGTCTATGAAATGAGAAAATAACCTGCGCCCAACTCACCCTCGTAGTTGACCTGTCCGTCTCCGTCGATGTCGGCCTCGCGGATCATCTCGTCCACCTCCTCGTCGGTCAGTTTCTCTCCCAGGTTGGTCATCACGTGACGTAGCTCGGCGGCGCTGATGTATCCGTTACCGTCCTGCAGTGCACGTACGTGTGCTATGAACACTCATGCAGTACATATTGTTTGTCCAATGTATCATGGAATGTCCAGACTAGAGCTGCAACTAACGATTATTTTGCTAATCGATTAATCGGCCATCTTTTCTGATGAATAATCGATTAATCTGTTAGTTTTTTTTCTTTTGTACTTTCAGAACAGATGTCTTTTTTTTTGCGGCCAGAGCTTTAGGATTGGCTGGAAAAAGGGTGAAGAGAGAGGAGGAGACATGCGGCGAACATGTCAGGGAACATGCAAACCCACGATTCTGTGTGCCACACATATGCCATTTGTGTGCTTCACAGTTTACTCACAGACTGAGCTACTACGGCGCACAAAATTGTAGTGATTATTAATTTGAAACATATTCAACACATTTAAGCAAAGGAGTGATCAAACAAGGAAACGATTAATCGCTGTCGATTAATCGATTATCAAATTTGTTGCCGATTAATTAAATAATCGATTATCATCGATTAATCAGTTGCAGCTCTAGTCCACACCAAATCAATTAAAAACAACTCTAGAAGCACTCAGACTGCAAACCTGCGCCTAACCCCTAAACCTAACCCCTAAACCTAACCCCTAAACCTAACCCCTAAACCTCAAATAAAACAAAATTGGGAGACTAAATGCGCATCAGGCAGAGCTGTGGGAGACCCGTGTGACGTCACTACGGAGAATGGAGATCGTTCACCAATCAAATCAAACTTTATTTATATAGCACTTTTCATGCACAGCAATGTTACTTATAGACTACAGAAATTCACCAAAATTGAATCTCTTCTTTCTTTCGTCATTTCCAACAACTCAGGAAAATTCCATCCAGATCTGTGCTCAACTTTTTTCAGTTATCAAGGGGTAGGGCTGCAACTAACGATTATTTTAATAATTGCTAGTTGCAGATTATCCAAACGATTAGTTGATTAATCGTTTGGACGTCTTTTCTTTTAGAAAATCCCCAAAATATTAACAAGATTAATCTCCTGTAATTGTTGGTCAGTGTTAACTTCAAATCTAGTCAAATTTGGCTCTTCTTTACCAACAAATGCACAAGTCACTTTCTCAGAGACAAATATATTACAATTCATAGCATAATATTTAATTTCTTTTGTATTATATTTGATGTTTTTTTCTTCTAATTCCCCTTTTTTCCATCAATTATGACCATTTAATATTTCATATTTTCATATATGAAATATGACCATTTGGGGTAATGTCAGTACAAAACTGGTGAAATAACAATGATTCAATTTCTTGGTGATTGTCGATTATTACAGTTGTTGCCGATTCATTCTATAATCGATTAGTCGTCGATTCATTGACTAATCGTTGCAGCCCTATCAAGCGGACAAACCAACGCGACCAAAAACATAACCTGCTCCGCGGCCTACCTTGTCGAACACTCTGAAGGCTTCTCTGATCTCCTCCTCGCTGTCCGTGTCCTTCATCTTCCTTGCCATCATGGTCAGGAACTCAGGAAAATCGATGGTACCGTTACCTGCCGCAAAAAGCACAACTCTCATTGCCCCTGAATGCCATTCATAAATACTCTGGCCAGGAATTGAAAACTAAATTATTTTTAAAAAGTTTCGGTCTGAACGGTTCATGCAGGCCTATGTTTAACGTTTTCGTTCTCAGAACCGTTCCGCCACCAAAATATTGGTCCTGAACCGGTTCGGAACACAAAAATTTAGTTCGTTCTTAAAGTTCCTTATATTGTGCAATGTTACGATTAGATATCGTTTATACATAATATATTTGGTGGACTTTCAAATTTCAGTGCAACTGTACAAGCGCCATTACATTCGCATCCTCATTTGTCCATAAGATGGAGCCCCAGATGCATGGGTCTCGATGACCGACAGTGAAAGTTGGATGGATGCACAACCGGAAATAGTCTACTAGACATGGGAAATGTTCCAATATGTAGAGAACAGAAAAAAAATGTTTTTAACCGGTTTTGTGGATTTCATAATGTTCCGTTTCTGTTCCGGAACCGTTGAAGAAATCTTTTTTCGTTTCAGTTTCCGCTCCACATAAAATTCCATAAAAATTTGTTCGTTTCCGGTTTTCGTTTTCGTTCCTTGAACCGGTTCGAGGCCCTGCCTGCATGTGTGTGTGTTTGATTTGATTCGTGTAAGGAGATTATGTTCTCCTTAACGTATGTTGGATTGTCTACCTGTGAACAAAATTACTCAGTAGTTGAGACACTTGCCCCCAGCACACGTATGGTGTCCGTTAGGGCCCGAATGATAAAATCGGCGGGCCGATATTAATCGGCCATTTTTAGGTGTCCGATACTCCGATATCTACAAAACCGATAATTTAAAGTAAAGCGTGCAGGTGCCGTGCCAGATTGCTTCCCCCCCGAAAGAGCTAAAAAAACGAGTTTCCGAATGGCAACAGCATTTGTCAGAACATAACGGATTTATTTATGCCTCGTCACTGAACCCATCAAACTCCTATTCCTCACTGGAGTGGAAAAGCTTCATCACAAACCGTTTCTGTGGCAATTTCAGTGTGTGCTCTCCGTGAAGTTCACCCCGGACGTACTCTCGCACAAGTCCAGTCCATTGGTGATGGCAAAGTCCTTCGCGCTTTTCCATGCAGTTAGGATCCACCGACAGACTTCAGAAAATGATGCGCGTCGCATGCGGCCGGTATTTGTGGACTATTTATCGTCATTCGACATCAAAGTCTCTCAGCCTCTGTTTACATTCAACACAGGAGCTATCACGTCACAGTAATGCGACGGAGTGTCATGCGCAGATAAAGCTAAAAGTATGTTGTGCACACCATCGTGAATAGGATCGGGGCGCGTTTCAAATATGACATTCAGCATTTTCATTTATTTTATACTAACGTGCCGGTGGGAAAGAATCCACAGAATAGCCACACCGGCTTAGTTCCAGCCCCATAGCTCAAAGTTAGGGGGAAAAAGTTGAGGTTAATACCCTGAAAAATATGGTAGTGTAGCGGTTCGCATTTCTAGGGGAAATTCCATACACACGCAAACCCTTTGTGACATTTGCTGACCAGCACATTCATGGACTGCTGTAACTGGCTTTGTGTCTTATTGTGATGTCATAGGCACACCCACGACCGTCTGGTTGAAGGGACAGGGGTTTTCAGTGTTCATCTCTCATTCTGTTTTGACTCTCTTTGAATAAAGAGCTTTTATGATAGAGGCTGTGTCCTTCCTTTACACACATACCTCTACATTGGTGACGAATAAAGAGCTTTTATGATAGAGGGCTGTGTCCTTCCTTTACACACATACCTCTACAGTAGTATGTTTGTCTAGTGTTAGTGATGATTTTGTGTTCTTCAGAGATTGCATTAATTTTAACACATTTCAATGATTCAAATCATTTGAATCAATCGAAAATGCACCTACGCTTTCTCTCTCTCTCATTCTAATTATTTTAATGAAATATACGATATCAGTAGAACAGAATATTACTTACTTCTATACACTCATATTGTGAAAATGGCCTGGCCAACCCATCACTCACCATCGGCATCCACTTCGTTGATCATGTCTTGCAGCTCAGCCTCTGTCGGGTTCTGTCCGAGGGAGCGCATCACGGTCCCCAGTTCCTTGGTGGTGATGGTCCCATCACCGTCTTTGTCAAACAGGGAGAAGGCCTCCTTGAACTCTGCACAAGGAGAAGAGACGTTTAACAACAGGCAAGATGTGGGCAGCACGGTGGTGCGGTGGTTAGCACTGCAGCCACACAGCAAAAAAGGTCCAGGGCTTTCATCCCAGCCCGCCCAGGTCCTTTCTGTGTGGAGTTTACATGTCCGTGTCCCTGGCCAGGCAGAGATGGCAAAAGTACCCAGATTTCTTACTTGAGTTAGAGTAAAATACATTAGTAAAAAAACTTGAATAAGACTACAAAGTACTAGTCCAAATATCTACTTGAGTAAAGTAAAGACTACAGAATGAGAAACCTACTCAAAAAGCATTTTTGAAAGTAAAAAGTACAGGTTTTAAAATGTACTCAAAAGTATTTTAAGTATAAAGTACAAAGTACTAACAATAAAATTGTATCTAAATTGCATTCTTTTCAATGTTATTGTTTGAATAAACTACTAACAACCTAGGCTAATTTAACTTATATCTTAAGACTGAATGAAAACCACTTATTAACTTAATAACTGGGACTGTACTCGGTGCATCACCGCCCCCTACTGACTCATATTATTCATGTTTATGCTACCCCGCCAATCCAAAGAAAAAGTAATGAGCCTGTTTTGGTAAAAGTAAGGAGTATAAGTACAGATATTTTTGTTAAAAATGTACTCAGTACAAGTAAAAGGTAATCACAGAAAAAAGTACTTCTAAAAGTACAGATAGTTGAACATTTTACTTAAGTACAGTACTTAAGTATTTGTACTTTGCCATCTCAGTGGCCAAGACACTAGGGACTTTAAGAAAGCACGGTTTTCACGACGGCTCCCGGAACTTGATCGACGCTCCACTGATCGAGACTTGAGCCGTACTGCCAGTTTGGTTTGGTTTGCCGCCGTAGGCTGATCTACTACGTGGAGACAGGCAACCTCCCGTACTGTCAACTACGCCCGAGTCTTCAATGCGCTGTGGAGGGTGATTTTAAATTATAAATTTAAAATAATTCAATTTTCAGTGGATTCATCCCTGAACCCCCTTTTAATTAGACCTAAGCATTTTATTTGGACAAATTTGACAAACCCACAAATACAACATTTTATTTTTTATTATAAAGTAACAAGAACTATTCCTGTGAAATGAACGGATTCCCAAGTGCCTAAGGGGTCGTCCACACCGACGCAGTTTTGGGGGGGGGAGGCTTGCGCCCGCGCAGTGGGGGGGGTGAAATTCTCGGGCGTCTACATTACGCCGGCAGAGGCTCCCTGAGCCGATGCAATACACATGCCTCACCAGTAGGTGCGCTGTAGAACATTCTAACCCCAACTGTAGTAAAAGAAGCCACGCGGTCACTCGGGTGTGTGGTGTGCATCAAAATGTGCGGTCCGCTCATTTTGTTAGGGTTAGGTAACATGTAGGAGTAGGAGACGAGGGTTGAAATTAGGGGTTATGGATAGGTTATGATCATGTGTTAGGATGTTATGGTTAATGTTAGGGGTTTGCCGATGCCGCAGAGCAAACTACCTCCCCAGCGGTTTTGCTCACGGGCGTCAAACGACGCCTGCTTGGTGTGGACGTTAGGGGGGGTTGCCGTCCGTCATTCTGTACCGGTGGCCCTCACCTTTTCCTCCCCCAGACCGGCATCGTGCAGACGGCCCTTAAAGCAACTTCTCTCTTGAATGTCATTTTAAAAAGGAATGAGAGAGCGCACGGGTCCCACTTTTATTCTATTCCAATCTCGTACGAGGTAAACATCAGCTGATCAGGCAGCGCCCGTCGTAGCTGCGGCAACCTGCTTAACGCAGACGACAGCGGTTTAAACCCGTGGGAGGAGGGGTCGATTTCCGCGTCCCATCAGCGTGCATGCTTAAAGTCCCTACTGGCTCAGGATCAGGAGTTGGCCGCGGGGCGCAGCACCGCAGCTGCCCACCGCTCCTATACACAATAGCAAATAAACAGAATACACCTTAAGGAATAAGGTGTTTATTTGCTATTGTGTATATAGTTAAAATGTGATGTATATAAAAGCTTAAAAAGTAATTAAAAATTATGAGGTGCGACTGTGCAGCGACTAGGTAGGGGTAGGAAAAATAAGTCTTGAATATCCCTAGTACACTACAAGGAGACGAATATTGCTTGTGATATAAAATCAATTAGAGGTGCACCGATCCGATCCTCAGATCGGTGATCGGGGGCCGATCAGACATTTTTCCAAGGATCGGGACTCGTGATTTTGTCCCGATCAGGATCGGTAAATTAGTTGGGGAGCCAAATGACTTTGACTATTATTTAAATTGACAATCGTGCCAAATTGTTTGGGTACTACCAATTTTTGCAGGATCAGAACTCTGTATCGGGACTCGGTATCGGGGATCGGGACTCGGTATCGGGACTTGGTACCGGAGATCGGGATCGGCCGATCGTTAAAATCAAAGAATCGGGATTGGATCGGAAGCAAAAAAATGTGATCGGTACACCCCTAAAATCAATGCTAGAATGTTTTTACAACCAAAGGATACTCACCAGCAATCTGCTCTTCTGTCAGTTGGTCTGCCTAGGGGAGAACACAACACAGTCAAATAGAGGACCGAGTGCATCGCAGTAGCTCAGTCTGTTAAACAGTGCACTACTGTTAGAAATATTTGTTTAGTGTTTGGTGTTCAAAAGTGATAGCTCTCTCCTCTCCAAGCTGTGACCAATTAGTAGGTTGGCTGGACTTCAGATTTACCACTCTGTCCTGTGACTGGTACCAACCACGCTCATTAGATTGACGAGCGGTATGAGCTCACCCTGTGTTTGAGACTTCTTCAAAGTGTGGCTACTTCCGGCCAGGAATTATGAGTTTTGATCAAGAAGAAAACTATGGCTGTGTCCGAAATCGCTCCCTAACCCCTAGCCCCTAGGTAGGGCACTGACTATATAGCCCACTCAATCTCAGCGACGAGATTTCGGACACTAGAATCGGCACTGTTAACTTACGTCACCGCTGTCGCATGCTTTTTTTAAATAATAAATGTATACTTCATCACAGAAAATCAATTGCACTCACATTTATAATTATTTGTTTTTGTTTTGGAGCGCGTGCGTCGTCTTCTTCTTCTACGTTTTAATTAGTGTAATGCGCCTCGCAATGCATTATGGGTCATGTTTCTCCGTCTAGGTTACATCTGATGCTCACTACATTTCGCGGTGCATTGTGGGATACTTTCAGTGCCCTATATGGGGCACATGGAGCATTCGGACACCCCTACAAAATGGCGTGCGCCCAATATAGTGCCCTATATGGGGGTTAGGGGGGGGATTTCGGACACAGCCACATGTGTGTCTTCGTGTATGTGTTTAACAATGCGTGTGTTTTCCCTGTGTGTATTCACTTATGTGTATGTGCTCGTTTTCAATAAAGGTCGGCCCCTGTGTGTGTGTTGGTTGGATTTGGTATGCACAAACTTGTGGAGTGCGTGTCTGTCCATTGCAGTGCGTGCTGATGCCATGCCATTTCCTGAATGACAACCTTGCCTATGCTGATATTCGGATATTGATCAAGTAAAATATCCATTAACTACAACGTACATATTACATAGAGAGATGTGAGTTCTATTCCCCTCATCGACAGCTTTCCCGCAGGCCTCCTCCACCCTTCTTGCTAAACCTGAATGAAGCTGAAAATGGTCCGAATAGGCCAAGAAAAAAAACATGTAAAAAAAGACGGGTTTGGACTGGGGTTCGTGCCTTTCTCAAGCAACACCAAAAAAATGTAAAATAATATTTTTTTCTTTTTTTTAATTAAATCAGACTATATTATGAGTTGAACCGTTGCTGTTCAGTTTATGAATCTTCTTTTTTTTAATTATTTGAATACAGCTTTTTGTCAAAAAGTAATCCAAACGTAACCTCCCTTGCTAGACTGGCAAGCCAGACCAAATGAATCGTTCACGCATCGCCCACGCCGCCATAGTCACCAAACTCACGTTCGAGCGATGCGTGGACGATTCGTTTGGTATGGTTTGGCTTGCGAGGCGAAGCTTTGGGGTTGCAGTCACAATCTGACTGTATGGTTGCAGTACACGGGACAGCCACTCGTGGTCAGTAAAGAGTCGGTGACAGTGGTGATGTAGAGTTGAACCTTCGGTCTACACTGCTACATGTACAGCTCAGTTTTACCGTTACGGCACAATGGACAGTAAACAATGAGTTTTACTTACAGCGTATTGTATTTATTATAAGTCTACGTACATAATAAAGCTGCATGTAAGTGCGTGCTGCAGCTGTGGGCTCACTCACCATGATGTTCGCTAGCTCCAGTCACCGCTGAACGTCGACAGTGCAGTAACCAACGGCAACCACTGTGAGCCCCCTCCTCCCGGCAGACAGCACCTAGCGAAGCGCTGAGTGGCTGGGTTTATCCACAAAGAAGCGTAGATGCGTGTTGGCCGGTAGCCGAGCTGGAGACACGGGCCGCGGGGAAGATTTCTCCTGAGGCTCGGAGATGACTAGCGGTGCTGCTGCTGCTGGTGCATTACCGATACTCGACTTGCGGGCGCGCACAGATGGAAAGAGAATGGCTGGCAGCAAGCTTTGCTTGTCACGTGACACCACCTCATACACATTGGTGATGCCATGTTGATCATGGCAATGCTGGTTGACGTCACGTGACTCAGATGCAGCACGCGACGAATTCGTAACATCGTTAATGTATGAGTTCATACAAATGTCACGTGGCTGACACGTCGCAAATGATTGTCGCAATGTGAATGCACCTCGACATTCCCGTTCATGACTACGTCACCAAGGGGCGTGGTAGATCTGAGACGAGTTTTTTGTTGTGGATGATATTATTTGTTTTCATTTTCTTTGGAATGTATTTTTGAATTGTATGTATCGGCATTCTGCTGCCATTTTGTTTTAATGTGCATTAAAAAACTTTATGGACAAGTTTGATGAAGTGTGCGATTCCCCAAAGAGACCTGCTAAATTACTGTTTTGTTCCTAAATACTGGCTATTTATCAGTGTCACTTGATCGATTAATCAGTGAAGAAATGTATGGAACATTGTGATCTGCTTCTCAATACTGTAGTGAATGCACGCGCGGTGCATTCTGGGCCGTCACCGTTGGCGCTTCCCCGTGTGCCTACACGCCTCTATATAAAGAGTCAGAACGAAGCTTGACAATGACTGGGCTCAGTTATTGGCGATCCGAGTTCCTCTTTCCCCAGCTCCTCCACGAGGGGGTGCTTGCGTTACATTGGTGTCTGGAGTGGTCACGGACCGCACGCGTGGAGCCTGCGGGTCCGCCTGTTCACACGCAAGTCGCACTCGTTGGAGTGGAGCGGCCACCGGAGTCGGTGGCCATGACGGGGGGAGGCAGTGTAGTGAATGCACACGCGGTGCATTCTGGGCCACCACCGTTGGCGGTCCTCCATCTTCCTACACGCCTCTATATAAAGAGTCAGAACGAAGCTTGACAATGACTGGGCTCAGTTATTGTCGATCCGAGTTCCTCTTTCCCCAGCTCCTCCACGAGGAGGACACCGCAAGTTACCACCATCCTTTTAAAATAACAGGTATGTGTGTGGTGTGTTCCCACCGAAAGACATGTTGTAAAATAGTCCAAAACACGTCTAAACAAATGGCACCGGGTGTGACGATCAGAGACCGGAAGGACCCCCCGAACTCGACTATAGATTATAGAACGCCCATTTGTGGGTGTGCCTTGGCTGAGGTAATAAGTAACTCACCAGTGCCGACAGGCAGGTGCGTACGCCGTACTGTAGATCGACAGTTTTCAACCATGCTTTATCGTGCCTCGATGTGTCGTGTATGAATTGATTTATTTTATTGGCTCCGATTTATTTGTTATCACCAGGGCTTGAAAACGAAATTATTTTTAAAACGTTCCATTCCGAACGGTTCAGGCAGGCCTATGTTTAACCGTTCCGCTACCAAAATATCGGTCCTGAACCGGTTCGGAACGCAAAGATTTTGTTCGTTCTTAAAGTTCCTTATATTGTTAAGTTTAGATAAAGTTTTTTCAAAATATATTTGGTAGACTTTCAAACTTCAGTGCAACTGTATTAACATGAAAACCGACTATAAAACGCCATTACATTCACTTCCTCATCTGTCCACAAGATAGAGCCCCAGATGCATGGGGCTTGATGCCTGACAGTGAAAGTTGGATGGATGCACAACCGGAAATAGGCTCACAGACATAGGATATGTTGAAATATATAAAGAACAATAACACTTTAAGAATTATTTCATTATTTTAATATTTTATTGTTTGAGTGTTATTGGTGTAATAACTGAAGAGTTCAGATGCAAAACCCCCTTACTCCACTTAACCTTTTTTTTAAAAAAAGGCAATTTTTTTTATCAGGCCATTTTATTTAAGCAAATGAGAAGAAGATATTTTAGACACTGCGGGGAGCGGGTTTTACTTACTTTACTTAAGATTTTTCACAAAAACATTTCATTTACATATTCTAGATTTAGACAAGATTCCGTCATACCACAAAAAAGGTGCCGATACCGACTACGTCCGATACTGATATCGGTATCAGTGCAACACTACATATGAGCAAAAATATAATAACATAATAACAATAGAAACAATACCACCATCGCATTGATATTTTAATGTTTTATTGGAGTGACACATGAGTGAGATGTCAAAAAGTCAAAATTAAGCATAGGTGTGGCATGCACTAGCTCAGTTGCATTTGAGATAGGTGCGTGTGACACTAGACGAGCTAATCATATTTCAAACTATTTGACAAGTATCACATTCGGTGCTATAGACAAAAACATTTGGAATTAAAGCTATACATTAGATCTACATGTCTCCAATAAACAAAAACCAAAATAAAAGAGATAAATATTGTTGGCAAATAACATCACAGTATTTCAGAGAGTGGTTGTAGAGTCGACAGGCATACTTCACTTGACAACATTTTAAAGGATGCAACGCACATATTGTTGATTTAATTAAAAACGTAACATTAAAAAAAAAATATATATATATATATATTTTAAAAGGTAAAAATAACAGAACAGAAATAGCTCGGCACTCCAGAGAAAGAGCTTCAGAGAGACTAGAGCTGCAACCGATTCGGCTCAAACATGTTTATTATTTTGTAATATTGTTTAATATTTGTTGTTCCTAATGCCCGTCGCCATTCGCAGTTTCATCGCCCTAATACAGTAAAGTAAAATTAAGTAAATACAGACAACACCTACGCTTG